>PVJI01002551.1:82251-142798 GCA_004026765.1 Micronycteris hirsuta
TTTTTTTTTTTTTTTTTTTTTTTTTTTTTTTTTTTTTAAACAAATTGAAAGCAAATCCTCCACCAGCAAAAAGATAACGAATTGCTCTATTGCAGTGTTCTGGAACCGAATTTGCAATGTCTTCAAGGTACACCTGTACTGTTCTCACTTCCTGAAGAGCTGTTCCCTCCTTTCCTTGCCTTTCCCTTGTTAACACCCATTTAGCCTTTAGATCTCCCCTCTAGCTCGGCTTCCTCGGGGGGCAGTTCTTGACCTCTAGTCACAGGCCTTCAGAAGACCATATCTGTTTGTGTGGTGTTTCACGTAAGTCTCCCTCCCTTCCTGAGCAGGAAGTCCAGAAAGTCAGCTACTTGGGCAGTGCTGACTTCACCACCACTACAACCCCAGGACCTGACACACATTTTTGGTGAAAAGATGAAAGAATGCTCTGTGAAAAGGAAACCAGTTTTGTGCTCGCTACTCCTGCTTACCTGCAAGATAAGTTGAGGGCCTGTTGGTCAAAATAAATCACCACGTGCACTGTGCTGGACAAGCCTTTGCCTGGACCCAGGGCCTTTCACTGTACAATTAGGAAGAACAGGCCTTAGTGATAATGGGAGAGTTGCCATAACTGTATTACACACATCTCATTTTATTTTAGTTTTTGTTTTTTTAATATATTTTATTGATTATGCTATTACAGCTGTCCCAATTTTCCCCCCTTTGCCTCTCTCTGCCTGGTACCCCCGTTCCCTACAGCTATCACCCCCTTAGTTCACGTCCATGGGTTGCGCATATAAGTTCTTTGGCTTCTCCATTTCCTATACTATTCTTAACACTCCCTATCTAGTTTAAGCCTACCATTTATGCTTCTTAATCTCTGCCTTTTCTCCAATTCTCCCCCTACTTCCTACCAGCTGATAACCCTCCAAATGATCTCCATATCTATGATTCTGTTCCTGTTCTGGTTGTTTGCTTAGTTTGATTTTTTTTAGATTCAGTTGTTCATAGTTGTGAATTTGTTTCCATTTTAATGTTCATAGTTTTTATCTTCTTTTTATAAATAATTTCTGTTAACATTTCATGTAATAATGGTTTGGTGATGATGAACTCCTTTAGTTTTACCTTGTCCGGGAGGCACTTTTTGTGCCTTTCCATTCTAAATGATAGCTTTGCTGGATAGAGTAATCTAGGTTGTAGGACCTTGCTTTTCATCACTTTCAGAGTACTTGTTGCCAGTCCCTTCTTGCCTGCAAAGTTTCTTTTGAGAAATCAGCTGACAGTCTTATGGGAACTCCTTTGTAGATAACTCTGCTTTTCTCTTTCTGCTTTTAAGATTCTTTATCTAACTTTTGTCATTTTAATTATGATCTGTCTTCATGTGCTCCTCTTCGGGTCCAACTTCTTTGCGACTCTCTGTGCTTTCTGGACTTGTATGTCTATTTCCTTCACCAAATTAGGGAAGTTTTCTTTCATTATTTTTTCAAGTAAGTTTTCAATTTCTTGCTCTTCCTCTTCTTCTTCTGGCACCCCTATGATTTGGATGTTGGTATGTTTGGAGATGTCCCAGAGGCTTCTTATATTATCCTCTTTAAATAAATTCTTTTTTCTTGCTGTTCTGATTGAATGCTTATTTCTTCCTTTTGTTCTAAATTATTGGTTTGAATCCTGGCTTCCTCCCCTCCTCTGTTGGTTCCCTGTAGATTTTTCTTAATTTCACTTAATATAACCTTCATTTCTTCCTGGGTCTCTTTTATTTTGTTGCCATACTCAGTGAATTCTTTGAGCATCCTGATCACCAGTGTTTTGAACTCTGCATCTGATAGCTTGGTTATCTCCATTTCGTTTAGTTCTTTTTCTGTGGTTTTGTTCTGTTCTTTCATTTGGGCAATGTTTCTTTGTTTCCTCAATTTGGCAGCCTCCCTGTGTTTGTTTTTGTGTATTATGTAGAGCTGCTTTGACTCCTTGTCTTAGTAGCATGGCCTATTGTAAAAAAGGCACATGTAAATTGTGTGGGGCGGAGCCCTAGGTTGCCAGAGCAAGGCAACCCATTTCACCACCTTGTGGCTCTGAGGAGGAGGGCTTGGAGAGTGGATGTGATGCTGCCTGGCTTCTAGAGATTTGCTTGGCACTCACCCAATGCGACTGGCACCTTCCAGCTATTGCCCTGGAGCTGAATCCCAGAGTGGGTGGGTTTGTGTATGTTTTAAGTTTGTGCTGGCCCTTTAAGTGGCGTCTCTTAAGAATCCAGTAGTTTCTTCTGCCTCTCCATCCCCCTCTGGTTTTTACAGCCAGAGTTATGGAGATTTATCCTTCTGGCACTGGAACCCAGCGTTGAGTGGTCTGGTGTGGGGCTGGATCACTCACTCCCAAGGCATCCCTCCTGATTTTTATTCACCACATGTGAATGTCGGACCACCCATACTGCCACCTTTCTTTTCCACACCTCTCCACCCCTCCTACTGGTCTGGATGAATGTGGCGTCTTTAAATCCTTGGTTGTCGACCTTCCATACAGCTTGATTTTCTGACTGTTCTGGGTGTTATTTGTTTTGAGGTCTAAGTGTAATTTTTTCTGTGTTTGTGCGAGAAGGCAAAGCATGTTTACCTACGCCTCCATCTTGACGAGAAGTTGCATCTCGTTTTATTGTGCTTAGCTTTCTTGCACTTCACAGGTGTTGGATTTTTTTTTTTTTACAAATTGAAGGCAAGATGCTTTCCCAGTGAAAAGATTATAACTCTCTTTGTTGTGGTGGTCTGAAACTGAACACTCAGTATCTCTGTGCCATGCCTGTACTACATCCCCCGGGCAATTCTGTTTTCTTTTTCTCTGTTTAGATAAAGCTCCTCAACCAGGTCCTGATGCCAGGAGGGGTGTGTGGAAGGGGATAGACAGGGTTTCAGGTCTCAGAGGTCACAGAGGGCCTTGCCTGGCTCACCAGGCCTGTGCTGTGGTCACTCTCCCTGTTGGGGAGGCAGTGTTTCAGATGTTTGGGCCACATGACATTTTGGCAAGGCAGGGACATCTGTGCTCTGCACTGATGTAAAAGAGGTAATGAAGATAGCCAGAGAAAGGTGTGCTGGGGGTTGCTGCAGTCCTTCAGGGAGTTTGGGTTGATAGAAATGCAGTGGGAAGCCATTGCAGGGTTTTAAATAAATCAGTCCAAGTGGATGGTGGGCCGGTATGGTAGCAGTGAAAATGAAGAGGGATTTTGCTGATGGATTGGGTATGGCTATGTGTTTGAATTTGAGCTCAAATCAAATATGTTATTGTCCCAGTCAAAATCAGACACCTGGCCACCCTATATCTGGGAGATTACTATGGAGGTGGGGAGAAGTTAAGACTGAGAACAGCTGGGAGCTCCCAGCAGGCTGGAAGGGAGAGTGGGTTGATCCATGTGTGAAGTGGGAAAGCCTCATGAGGAAAGACAACAAAGTAAGGACAAAGAATTGGGGGTTAGATAAAGTAGAAAGTGAAGAGAATCCATCTTTATATGTTTTTTTGTCTCTGGGAAGGATTGGGGAGAGGGACATTGGCAGCACTGAAACTAGGTGGGTTTAACTTCTTTCCGGATCCAGTTACTAAAGAGGCTTCTGGCAGGAGAAATCTCAGAAACTGTCATCTCGTAGTTATTCCATTTTAATTAAAAAAATGATAAAACCTTGAACTGCAAGAAACCTTATAGCAATGTTCCTCAAATTTAGTAGCACCTTAGAATTACCTGGAATGTTAAAAATGCTGGCGTTGATTCCACTTAAGACCAGTAAAATCTGGGGTGGGGAATAGCATGAAAATATGCCCAAGAGATTCTGATATACAAGGGGTGGGACCCAAAAAACCAAAATTATCTTCTGGAGGGCGGGCCCCTTGTGGTACGGGCTCCCCCACTAGGTGAGTGTTCTCGGAACACTGGTGTACCAGCTGGTGGTGTTGTGAGAGGCTGCATTCTGCTTCAGTGAATTTATTTGAAGGCTCTTTGAACACGTTTACCCATTCATGATGGCTGATTTAAAGCATACCTGCCAACAGTGTGCTGAATGTTCAGTTTTTGACCAAAAATGGCATGAGCCCCATGGCCCACCCTCCCTATTCACCTGATCTTGCCCCAAGCAACATTTTTTGTTTGCCCAAGTGAAAGAAAGTCCTCAAAGGGAAACATTTTGCCAGTGTGGAAAAGGTGAAACAAAAAATGGCAGAAGCCCTAAAAGGCCTAAAAATCAATGAGTTCAAAAACTGTTTTGAGCAGTGGAAAAAACATCTTGATAGGTATATTGCATCAAATGGAGAGTACTTTGAAGGTGACTGAAGTTTAAACATGTAAGAATAAGTACACAATTTTTTATAAATAAATTCTGGGTTTTTTCTGTCCCCCCTCATATAACTGAGGTTGAGAATCACTGGAGAGCTGCTGAAGGAGGGGCTGCTGTCCCTAAGTAGCCTTTGGCGAGTGTGTAACAAACATGGATGCTTTTACAATAACAGTTCATTTATTTTGTCTTTATTTTTTATAAGAATTATAAATTCTCAACTAGTGGGGATATGCAGAAAATAGAGATTCTCCTTTTCTTGGGATAACCCCCAACCTGTGAAAGAACCCCCTGACCCCGCCCAGAACAAAATATTGCAGTGGTCCAGAGAACGGGTTTGTTGTTTTGGTTTGTTTTGTTTTCAGGAGATTCCGTCAGGATAAGGAAAGGTATGGGACAAACGGGACACAGCAGTAGTAGTTACTTCAGTAGTATTATGTTTTTGTTACTGTGATAACATTGTTTAAATATGATAACAAGCACATTTCACTAGCTGACGGGGAGAATGGGGACTAACCCTCCAAAATGTACAATTTCCTCGAGAGGTTTCAGAAAGAAGAATAGTATTTACATGAAAAGCTATAGAAAATAGTTGAGAATTCCATTTATAAGACTTTTATTCTACTTATACGAGACTATTACATTTTACACCACTTAATTCGTGTATTAACAGTTGTTCTTGGATTATTTGTGAAAATATTCTACAGCATTACAGCTGACTTTCATTCCAGGTTAACTCATTCCATTAACTCTTTCACATCACAGTGTGACAAAAAATGAGAAAATAAATGGCAGTAACTTTACAAATAATGGAATGAGAATCATTTATGCCTTTCTCTAGAGTAAGTTGGATTAAAACTTGGCTTTAAGAAATACTTAGGTAGCTTTTATCATAAAGATGTGCTTATTGAGATTGTATATTTCACATATGAACATGAGGACAATTTTTAAACATAATTACACCTCAAAATTTTATAGTTTTATTGAGGTATAATTGACATACAGCACTGTATAAATTTAGGGTGTACAGCATAATGATTTGACTTATCATATATCATGAAATGATTACCAAATTGAGTTTAGTTATATCCATCATTTCATATAGATACAAAAACGTACAAAGAAAACAAAAACAAAAAAATAGTGAATAAAATATTTTTACTTGTGACAGGCACTTTTTAGGATTTAATTACTTTCTTCACTTTCATATATACCATACAGCAGTGTTAACTATAGTCATCATTATATTTTACATTCCTAGTATTTAATTTATTTTATAACTGGAAGCTTGTACCTTTTGACCACCTTTTATGAGTCTTATGGTTTCTGGTCTTAAATTTAAGTCTTTAATTAATTTTGAATTAAATTTTGTGAATGGTATAAGATACGTATTTAGTTTCATTCTTTTGCAAGTGAATATCCAATTTTCCTGGCACCATTTATTGAAGAGACTGTCTTTTCTCCATTGTGTATTCTTGGCTTTCTTGTCAATATCAGTTGACTGTATGTTCACAGGTTTATTTCTGGGCTCTTGATTCTGTTCCATTGGTCTATGTGTCTGTTTTTGTGCCAGTATCATACTGTTTTGGTTACTGTAGCTTTGTAATATAAATAATATATTTATCATTACCAGTGGGTTTTATATTACCTTATGTTTATATGATGTCAATTAGCATTCTTTTCCTTTAAGTCAATTAATTTCCTCTAGCTTTTTTTGTAAGGCAGGTCTAGCGGTGATGCACTCTTTCAGGTCTTGTTCGGGAAAGCCTGTCTCTCTATAGAACCAGCTTTGCCCGGTGTAGAAGTCTTTGTTGGCAGATGTTCCCTCTCCCCCAATATTTTGAGTATATGATACCACTGTCTCCTGGCTTCAAACATTTCTGTTGAGAAATCCTTTGATGGTCTCATGGGGGTGGGGAGGTGTTCCCCTGGATGTCATTCCTCTCCTTTCTCTTACGGCTTTCAAAAGTCTTTCTTTGACTTTTTACAATTTGATTATAGAGTCATAAGCCACATAACAACATTCCAGTCAACAACATACTACATATGCAATGGTGGTCCCATGAGATTATAATGGAGCTGAAAATTCCTGCGGTTTGGTGATGTCATGGCCATCATAACATGACAGCACAACATACACTCATGTGTTTGTGGCGGTGCTGCTGGACACAAACCCACTGCAGTGCCCGCTGTAGAAAAATACATTCCTTCCAATTATGTGCAGTACGTAACACTTGATAGTGACAATGGGCGACTGTTACTAGTGTGTTTACTATAGCATACTTATTGCTATTTTAGAACGTACTCTTTCTACTTATAAAGTAGTTTGCTAAAAAAAAAAAAAGTAGTTTGCTGTAAAACGTACGCTCTGTTATGAGCAGCCTCATACGTCTCATGTTCGCTGAGTCTCTTGGTCATGTAACTTTCCTGGTGTTTGATTTACTGTCATGTTTTGTGACAGTAACATGCTGTACAGGCTTGTAGCCTAGGAGCGGTGAGCTCCACCTTATGGTGTAGGTGTGTGGTAGGCTGTAACATCTAGGTTTGTGTAAGTGCACCTATGCTGTTCACACAACGGTGAAACTGCCTAATGACACATTTCTTAGAATGCATCCCCGTCATTAAACAGTGCTTAACTGTGACGCATCTCCGTATAATCCTGTTCGAGTTCAAACTACAATATTTGGGGTCTTTTGGGCCTCGTGAAACCAGATGTCCATTTCTACCCCCAGGATTGGGACATTTGCAGCCATTATTGCTTTAAATAGGTGTTTTTTATTTTATTCTCTCTTCTTTTTCTGGAATTCCTATAATGTGGATATTGTTTCTTTTGATTATGTTCCATGAGTCCTGTAGGCTTTCTTCACTCTTTTTCATTTTTTCTTTTTGCTCCTGTGAGTGGATAATTTCAAATGTTCTGTCTTCCAGGTCACCAATTCTTCTGCATTGTCATCTGCTTTTGAAGTTATATATTGCATTCTTCACTATAGTCACTGTGTTGTTCAGCTGTAGGGTTTGTGTTTGTTTTGATTTTGATGGTTTCTATTTCTTCGTTGAACTTTTTTTTTTTGTTCATGACTGTTTTCCTGATTTTGTTGTCTTGTTGTTCACTAAATTTTTGGAGGATTATTCTGAATTATTTGAGTTCATAGATCTCCCTTTTTTTTTTTGAATCATTTATTAGCACTTTATTAGGTATTTTTGGTGGTGTCATTATTACTAGTTTTTTGGTGATCCGAACCATGCCGAGAGGTCTCCCCTGTACCTATGGTTCATTCAACAAGAAAAGAGCCCAGGGTGGACACTCAGCTCCACCAGCACTGTGGGTTGCACCTTGGAAGTCCCACTCCTGTCTTGCCCCATGGGGATTTCCCAGGAATCTGTGGAGCTCAACCACTGGAAATCTGATTGTGATGGGAAGGGGTGGGGCTTGCAATGCCTAGCGCTTGGATCTTGGCAGATGGAGTTCCTACCTGCAGTGCCCAAGTAGTAATCCAAACCAGCAGCTTTGCTCATCTGCAGAACCAAGTCAGTGTGGTACAGCCTGACTAGGGAAGTGAGCAGGGTGCATGTCTACCTGATTCAGGTGTCAAAATGAAGGATTCACCGTCCTGGCACCTGATCTGTCTTGCGGCAGGCAGGGGAGCGGAGTCATAGCCCTTCCCACGGCTGAGTGAAGCTTCCAACCCTGCCCCACCGGAAAGAAGGGCGAGAACATCTATGAGTTTCGGAGCCAGCAATGCCTGAGCAGAGGCCAAAAGGCAGAGCTGACGGTCTGCAGAGCAAAGCCAGTGGCCCTAATTGGCCATTGAGGTTGGGGCACCGGTTGGCTAGAGTCTTACTTGCCTTGTAGTTGGTTCTCCCACTGTGACTTACAGGGAATCTAATTCATGGCCCTGCCCTAGAGCCTCAGCCCACCAAACCAGGGAACCTAAACTGAGCACATGCAAAGCTGTGTAGCCACCCAACAGTCAGGCTTACAGTGACACTTGAACAGAAAGCACAGCTGGTGGCTTTCACTGTGTGTGGAGCAAAACCAGTGGCCCTTTCTGGTCAGGGACTTTGGTGAACGGTTTTGCCTGCTTTGGGTCCCCAAACAACAAGCTGTGGGGGCTCCAGGGCTCATCCTTCTGTCCCTTCAGGGCAGAGAAGCTAATTCATAGCCCCGCCTACTGCTGAGTATAGTTCCCAGTCCTGACCACTAAGAAGCCCTGACCACAGAACCCAGGCAACCTCGGAGCCCATCCTACAGCCTCACCTGGGCAGGGAACCAAGCCAGCAGTACCAACCGACCGTTCTCAGCCAGCAGCCCCCCACCCTGTCCATTGACCTCAAAGCCCAGAAAGTGACCTCACCCAAAACAGACCCCAAGAGCAAGCCCCACGTACCCAAAGACATTACCAGCAAACATGTCTAGAAACCCAGCCTGAGCTGATCGATGAAGAACTGTCTCCACTGAAGTGAACCTGTGAAGTCTGGAAGAGAAGACTGCTTATTCAAATGTAAATACCAACAGAAGTAATTTATTGCTTAAAAAGGCTAACAATCATCTAAGCCTTCAGCAAACCCTAACCCTTTTGCAGGTGGAAGGTCCGCCTCGATGTTGACGGCTGCTGACTGACAGGGTGGTGGTTGTGAAGGCCGAGGAGGCTGTGGCAATTTCTTAAAATAAGAGAGTAATGAAATTTGCCACACCGGTTTACACTTGCTTTCACAAACAACTTCATTGTAGTATGAGATGCTGTTTGATGCCATTTTACCCACAGTAGAACTTTTTTCAAAACTGGAGTCAGTCCGCTCGAACTCTGCCACTGCCGTATCAACTAAATGTACATAATCTAAGTCTGTTGTTATTTCAACAGTCTTCACAGCTTCTTCACCAGGAGTAGATTCCCTCTGAAGAAACCACTTTCTTTGTCCACCCATAGAAGTGTTAACCAAAGACCAGGTTTAGGCCATAATGAGGAGCAAAAGCATTTAATTGAGCAAAAAGAATTGCAGTCCAGGAGGCACAGATTTAGGTAGCAACCCAAATTGAACTCCAAAGAGAACAAAGGTAGGGCTTATAAAGGCAAAACCCACACACTTGTAACAAAGGAACCTTTTCTGCTGGCGGTCGGTCTAACACAGTGTGATGACTAGTTGGAAAGGATAGGGGAGGTCCATGCGGTAAGATACTGAGGTAAGCAACTCCCAAGACGTGCCGCCAGGACAGCGTTTGCAGCCTTTTTTATCTCATGGCACACAAACCAATGACTCAAATTCTGTGCCGCCCCAAACAATATATTTTTTAACTATCGCTACAAAAAAAATAGGTATAATTTTGATTCATTCACACCAGGTGGCTATTGTGTTGGCTGTTGTCTTTTTTTTATTTGACAGAAGGGAAAAGTGGCCAACACCCGTGACTAAACAGTCGGATATTGCATGCTTTGAAAATTCTTGTGGCACGCTGGTTAAAAATCACTGCTTTGTGATAAGCGGGCAAGTCCCAGAATTCCATCCTCATTTAGATCCTCTATGCAAATGAAAGATACAGACTGGTGAGCTAGATTGGCTCCTTTCAGGATAAAGAGTTCAGATAGTCTCGCTGCCATGGTAAAGCATAAGTTCAGGATGTGGTCTCAAAAATTCACAGGTAGGGTGAGCATAAGGCAACCTCTTCATGACCTCCTGGCTCCATTTCAGTTCCCATGAGATAAGTGACTGTCGTGACAGTTTCCACTCACAGTGCTTAATAATGTCTAGAATGGTGAACGCCTTCAGAAGGTTTTCCATTTACTTTGCCCAGATGCATCAGAGGAATCACTCTGTAAAGCAGCAATAGTCTTAGGTAGTGTACTTCTTAAATCATGAAACCTGAAAGTCAAGATTACTTCTTGATCCATGGGCTACAAGATGGATGTTGTATTAGCAGGCATGAAAACCACATTAATCTCCTTGTACATCTCCATCACAGCCCTTGGGGGGCCCTGTGCTTTGTCAGTGGACAGTAATATTTTGAAAGGAATTTTTTTCTGACAGTGGGTTTCAACAGTGGGTTTAAAATTTTCAACAGTGGGTTTAAAATTTTCAGTAAACCATGTTGTAAACAGATGTGCTGTTATTCGGGCTTTGTTGTTCCATTTATAGAGCACAGACAGAGTAGAGAGAGTCAGCCTGTCCTTTGAAGCTTTGAAGCCAGACGTTGACTTCTCCTCTCTTGCTGTGAAAGTCCTATATATATATGGCATCTGCCAATGTGAGGCTGTTTCATCTACACTGAGTATGTATTGTTTAATGTAACCACTTTCATTAATAGATCTTCTGGATAACTTGCTGCAGCTTCTACATCAGCACTTGTTGCTTCACCTTGCACTTTTGTTTTGGAGCAGGCTTCTTTCCTTAAACCTCATGAACCAACTTCCAGCTTTTCTCTGTAGCTTCCTCGCCTCTCTCAGCCTTCATAGACCTGAGAGAGTTAGGGTGTTTTGCTCTGGCTTAGGCTTTGGTTTAAGGGAATGCTGTGGCTGGTTTGATCCTTCTATTCAGACCACTAAAATTTTGTCCAGATCAACAATAAGGTTGTTTCACTTTCTTGTCAGTTGTGTGTTCACTGGCCTAGCACTTTAATTTCCTTCAAGAACTTTTCCTTTGCATTCACAACTTGGCTGACTGCAAGTTTGGAGCAGCCCTTCTCAGCTTTGACTAAGCTTAATCATATGCCTTCTTTCACTAAGCTTAATCATATCTAGCTTTTGATTTAAAGTGACATCCCTACTATAGTAGTATATCCAGTAACTGATGTATATGCCCAGACCCAAAACTTTATCTGTAACAGGTTATTCAGTAAATAAAAAGTTTTGGGTCTGGGCACGTACATCAGTTAGTTATTTTGATATCCTGTAGTAGTCAGGATGTCATCAAATCAAATAGAAGTTTTCTAGTTGTGAATGTGTTAGGCAGTCATGGATTTTGATCAGTATGTAGGGAATAAAACAGCCTTTTTAAACATTAAGCTACATGCTTATTCAATTTTTATCTTCATGCTCTAGTAAGTAAATTTGTTTTCACTGTTAAATAACAGCAACAAAAGGGATACCAGAGATCCTTGCACACCTTATTTGATTGTAAACTTTCTGGGTTTTTCTGTTATGAAGTCAAAGACAATTTTTATAGCTTCCTGGAGATAGCTAAAACTTAAATAGCAACTTTATTACATAGACATAAATTATTGTAAAGAAACTGATCCTAGGTAATTTTGCACTCAAGACAAGGGTTTTATTTAGAAAATTTTTTGTTTTATTTTTACAAACATTTTATTATACATGCTTTGTGAATCTACTAATTGTAAAGTGGTTGACCTCAGGCAAGGTAAGTTTCTGTGGAAATCCAGGGCCTAGAGACAATTCTCCTTGACTTTTATACTATTAGATAGCGGTAACTGAAAGTGCTCCTGTAGATCAGTGAAAATTGATTATAGACAATAGATAGTAGAACCTTACTTGGGGGGAAAAGCATAATCATTAATAACCATTAAAATATGAATAGGGAAAGAGTGGAAATAAAACAACTGATTCCAGCCCACAGGGTTTTGTGAAGACTGACTGAAGTAAACTATGTAGAGTGTTGCAATGCTTAATAAATTCTTTTTGGCCGTTACAGCTTTTAAAAATTGTTGACTCCTGTTTGGACTGATTTATGTTTTCATTAGCCTTATTAGCCCTCCTTTCTTTTATACAGTTAGAGGGAAAGAGGCACTTAAAATCTGTGCCTTTAGTTGCCCTGGCTGGTGTAGCTTGGTGGATTGAGCGCGGGCTGCGAACTAAAGGGTCGCGGTTCGATTCCCAGTCGGGGCACATGCCTGGGTTGCGTGCCAGGTCCCTGGTGGGGGCCGCGTGAGGGACAACCACACATGGATGTTTCTCTCCCTCTCTTCCTTCCCTTCTGTCTAAAAATAAATAAATAAAATCCTTAGTTTCCTTCCAGTACTACTTTACAGTGTTGCGTAAGGATGAAATAAGTATGTATATGTCAAGCACTTAGTGTCTGGCACATAGTAAGTGCCATGTACGTGTTAACCATTACTCATTACTGTTAGCGATGACCCAAACGTACGGAAGAGTGGAGAAGTCAGAGTTATAACAGGTTACCAGAGTTATTGAGATTCAAAGCTACAAATGCCCTGCTGGTCTTCCTATAGGAGTTTAATGATAATTCTGCTATATAAGCCTCTGATATTCCTTTGTTGTATTCACTTAACAGATGTTCATTTTAAACCCATTATGTTTTGGGAGTATGCCAGGTACAGTGGGAGCTACAGAGAATTAACTGCACATAGATACTGCCCTTCGGATGCTTATGATTTAATTGGAAAGAATAAAAATAGCTGTAATAAAAGATCAATGTTAAGTGTAGTAAAGAATGTGCAAAAAACAAATAAGCATGAGAGAGAGAGAGAGAGATCACTTTCAGTTGGGAAAATCTGAGAGGAAATAGCATGAACCGGGTCTGGTTGGATGTGACACTGAGCGGTGGAATGAAGGAAACCACTGGCGGACGCGGCGGGAGGAGAGGTGTGGAGGAGGGAAATGGCGTCGTGTGCGGCCATGAAGCCCAGGCATCCCTACTTGCAAGTTTGCCCTGTTGTAAAATGATGGTGGTGGTGGTGGTGATGGTAACCCCTTGTTGAATGCAACGCTGTTGCCAAACATTACTCAGGTATTTCACCCTTGGTTTTTAATTCCACAGAATAACCAAATGAGTTCATTATTGTTTTCCCTGTTTTAGAGATGAGGAAAAGTGGTGCAGACAGAAAGCGACTTTGTAGCCTTTTAAGCACAGCAGTGGTTGACCCTGCCTTTCTTTCTAATGCACTTGGCTGCCTTTTCAGAAACGCGAGTGATTGCACTCAAGTGAGGTAATTAGCACATATGCTATTATCTGGAGACTAGAAACTGATACAGATTAGAATTTTCTGCATTCTCACATCTGCATTTTCAACAAAGATTTTCTGCTGCCTCCAACATCTCCCGGAACCCCCTGGTAAGAACAACTGTTTGTCTTGCACCAAGACTGTTTCCGAAAAGGTTGCTTCTGAGCCTACAGTTGTGCAGAGTCGAGTGGCGTGGAGAAGTGCTCATTCTGGCTGTAGTGATGAGAGGACCCACGTCTGTAATCTTGGCCCTCTCTCTTTTCAGTGTCAGATAAATGGTATTGTCTATGTAATCAAGGTTGAACTTCTAGAATGACACTCAGGGTACTTTGTGCCTTGACTCCACTCGCTCCCTGGGTTTGTTTCCAAATCAGTAAAATGGCAGTAAAAATGCTTCTGTATGTCTCAAGGTTTACTATGGGATAAAACAAAATTCTGTTATGTGGAATACTTTATAAACTATTTACTGCTATATAAATATATTTATAATTATTGCCCTGGCTGGTGTAGCTCAGTGGATTGAGCGCAGGCTGCAAACCAAAGGGGTCGCCAGTTCAATTCCCAGTCAGGGCACATGCCTGGGTTGCAGGCCAGGTCCCCAGGAGGGCCACGTGAGATGCAACCACACATTGCTGTTTCTCTCCCTCTCTTTCTCCTTCCCTTCCCTTCTGTCTAAAAATAAATAAATAAAATCTTTAAAAAAAATAAATATTTTTATAATTATAATCTTGTGAGATACATCCTCAGAAGCTTCTAGATATATAAGGGTCTTTGTTTCTACACTCGAGTGGTTTCAGATGGCTTATTGTATCTCCTGTCTCCTTTTGCTCACAGACTCAACCGTCATGTCGTTGTGTGGCATTGTGCCTCCCTCCCTCTGCTAGCCCACTTCTCCCCGATTTGCTGCTTTCAATCAGCAGTCAATTAGGAAACCACGCAATAGAACTTGTTAGCAATGTGTCTAAAATTAAGGTAATTTTGCTCTTTTCTTTTACAAAGGGGGAGAGTTTTTTTATCTTTATTAGTTTAAAATTCTTTCATATTTTTTCAATCTTTATAGTCTTTAAAAATTGTAGAAGTTAATAATGCATAGACTTAATCTTTTAGGCAATGCAAAAGCATAGAGTAAGTATCTGGACCCTCCCTCCCTTTCCCTTCCCAATAACTCCTTAGATTAATCACTGTTTGCTGGTATGAATATACAAAATAGTCATGGACATAACATTCTGCAAGTTGATTTTTGACTAAATTATGAAATATTGATCGTTTTGTGTTATTATATTATTGGTTATTGCCACATAACAGAACCCCAGAACTTAGTGGTTTAAGACTATATTTATTATATCACAGTTCCTCTGGGCTAGGAGTTAAGTAGTGATTTAGCCACATGCTTAGCTGGGGTCAGGTTTGAGGTTGCAGTCACGAAGGACTCGCTTTTGAGGTGAACTAAGTCATAGGCTGGCTGTCAGCAGACCTCACTCCCTCTCCTTATACAGGATGGGGCTGCTTGAGTGCCTTCACTATACGGTGGAAGGCTTCCCAAGAGCAGGCAATCCTAGAGATTCCTGGGTCCTAGAGAAAGCCAGACGGAAGCTACTCGCCCCCCCCACTTTTTTTTTTCAACCTAGCCTCAGAAGTCACATAGCATAATTTCCACCATATTCTTTGTTAAAAGCAAGACTCTTGAGTTAGGTCCACATACGAGGGAAGTGGAAGTAGGCTTCACCTTTTGAAGGGAGGAATATCAAAGAGTCTGGACACACTTTAAGACCACCACAGGATGTGTAGCTCTGTCTGATGGACTTTGATGTTTGTGCTGTTTCGTAGTGTGGATGTCCCATAATTTCCTGCACCGTGCCCCAGTTCATGGGTGTTGTTACTCTTCTGAGCAGCGCTCCAGTGAGCACACAAGTGCGCCTGTGCAGGCTTGAGCTAGGGTTTGGCTAGATTCCTAGAAGTGGGGTTGCTGGGGTTCTGAGTGAGGGCTCAGGGGACAGGTCTCTTACAGCTGAAGAGCCCGATTGTACACAAACACACTCTGCTTTTCTGCCGTGTTCTGGGTAGATTATTCAGAAAGGTATTTGAGTTAGTCATATTATCAGCCTCATAGAAACAGAAAAGATCTCAAAACATAATTCTCAGTATAAAAAATTTACATATTTATACTATGAGGAATGAACGAACCAGAGGAGTCGATATTAACATGAATGAAATTAACATCATGTTAAGTACAAAAGAGCAAGAACAGATTACCTTTAACATTATGCTGATTATATAAAATTTAAACATGTGAAAAACAGTACTCTATTGCTTAGAAATAGTGTGAAGTAAAAAGGTAAAGAAATGTAGAATAGACTCAGGATAGCGGTTCTTCTGACAGAATTGCAGTTGAGGAGGGGCACACCTTTCGGGGACTTCTTAATTGGCAAAGTTTTATTTCTTAATCATGATGGTGAGAACACAAATGCTTGTATTATTCTTTGTACCTCTGTAAGTCTTCAGTATTGCTTAATAAGTTATATAAGGCTCTGGATTTTTTAATTTAAATTTTAAAAAATCTAATAAGCTATTTTAGCTTCAGCTTTTGGTATTAAGTGTATACATTTGCTTATTGAAGGTGCTTTTAGTGCAGTGAAGATAGTCAATGATAAAAGTAGTCCCTAAAGTAGATACAGCAGGCTCTGGAATTCAGGTGGAATTCTGGAATTTTTCGTCAGGAATAATAAAGAAACCCGTGAAAAGTTCACTAGACCCCGAGGAGATGAGGGGTGTTAAGTAAGGTCTGCTGACCACTGCATCTGACAGTGAATAATTTAGGGGATTTACTTAAGCTGCTGAGTCACAGTTTTCTTATCTGTATGTTTCTTATCTGTGTCTTGACTCTGGGACCATTTCTAGCATTTAAGCAAGTGTGTATTTGTAGTAATTGCAAGGTTTTGCCTTTTTCTTTTGTTGTGCAAGAAAAAAATTGTTCAGTATTGAATATCAGATTTTCTAATGCCTTTACACAATGAATTAAAATTATTTTCTACTGGATACTAAGCTGTACAGTTGTCATCTCTAGGGATTTCTTTTTGCTGACATTTGAGCAGACTTTTTTTGCTGACTGAAAATCTCTTTGTTGTGGTGCTTTGTGCTTGTTAATGACCAAATTCTTCTGTGGCAGCTGCGCATTACACATGCTTATTCTCCATGTTTAGGCCATCGATCTTACGCAGCTGAGTGACAGCCCCACCTGCGCAGCCTTTTGAGGTTGCAACTATAGTTCTGATAATGTTATTTCAAAATATTTCAGGCCTGTTTTCTCACACATTGTAGCCCTGTTGGGACAGTGACGTACGCCAGGGCATGAGAAGCTGTTACTATTCTGCATGCATTTTACGATGCAGATGGCCTGGTGGTGTTTTCTGTACGTACGTTTGTAGAACATGGAACGTCAAGAGTATTTGCTACATACCCCACTGAGGCTTATTAAATACTTAGAGTTACTGTGAGAATGTTTATACTGTAATTTTTTCTACCTAAAATCCATTTTTAGCTTATACTTAGCCTGTTGAAGGTCAACAGTGGGGCAGTGACACAGTCACCCACTCCAACCAAAGCTCTTCATCTTGATGGCACTACTTTTTGTGACTTAATGTAGTGATCAGGGACAGCGACTCTTGAGCCAGACGGCCTAAATCCAAGTGTTGGCTCCTCCCCTTACTGCTTTGTGTTCAAATTACTCAACCTCTCGTCCTCCGTTTCATCTGTAAAATGGGGATGACCATTACATCTGTCTCCTGGGTAATCATGGAAATTGTAATATTTTAAAAATATTTAGAACCGTGTCTGGTTCAGAATGAATACTGTTTAAGTATTCATTAAGTAAACATTGGGTTGGCCAAAAGTCACACATTTTTCATTTTTACCAGTAATTTTATTGATTTGGATATTTGGAGTATGTCGGCTGTCTCCTGCTATTGGCTTCCAGTGGGTAGAAGGTGGGTTGCTGCTAAACATCTTCCAAGCATGAGACAATCCCACAGCAAAGAATTATTTGGCCAGAATGTCATTGGTACCAAGAAACTTCGCAAACCAGTTTTGACACATTTGATCAGTCACAGTGCCTTCTCCATACACTGCACAAATCTTTTTTTTTTTTTTTGCATTTCAGTTGAGGTGTTTTACCTTTCTTGAAATAATAAAGCATAATATGCCAAAAATGTTGTGTATTTTCTTCCATTTTCAATATTAAATGGCTATACAAAAATTTACCAATTTTGATGTTTTTTTTTTAATGCATGCTACTATGACAGCTGTCACAATACAATCTAACAAAATTGTTTTGACTAAAGTTGAAGACAACTGAGCACTACTAGAGCCATTGTACAGAAAAAAACATAATGGACTTTTGGCCAACCCAGTACATGTGGACAGACAGACAGCTTTAGGGCACACAGAACTGGGCTTAACTTTGTGAGCCTGTTCCTGGCTGGATCTAGTCCCAAGCAGTAAAGGACACTGCACTTTCAGTCAAATTAGTTACACAAGCTAACAAAAATAAGGCAAAATATGAAGCATTAACAAATGATGCTTTCTTTTTGGCTGAACCCAACCAGAGGCCTAGGTGGTAAGATAGCCTATCAATGCAATTCATACGTGTTCCTTCTCAGGCCAGAGAGCAGGCGGGATAGGGGAGGGAGGGGTCTGGAGGGACAAGCAGGACGTGTCCACGGTTTCTAAGACTTTTGTTGATGGTGTCCTTTACTGTGCAAAAGCTCTTTACTTTGATGTAGCCCATTTGTTTATTTTTTCACTTGTAACCCTTGCCCAAAGAGACCTATCCAAAAAGAAACTGCTAAGATCAATCAATGTCAAAGAGTTTACTGCCTTTCCAGCTTTGTTTGAAATGAGGGGTAGGGCTCTCTTTTTTCTCTCCAGGGGCAGAGGTTGGGGTAGAAACACAGCACAGTGAGACTCTCAAATAACTTACCTTCTTTTGGCCTTTTTGTTTTGTATTTATTTTGTTTTTAGTGCTTTTTAATTTTATTGAGGTATAATTGACATATAATGTATTAGATTCAGGTGTACAACATAGTGATTTGATATTTGCAAAATGATCAACCACAGTAAGTTAGGTAACATCCATCACCATACATAGTTACAAACCTTTTTCCTTGTGATGAAAACTTGTAAGATCTACTCTCTTAGCAATTTTCAAACAAACAGTGTAGTATCATCAATTTTAGTCACCATCTGTACATTACATCTCCATGACTTATTTATTTTATAACTGGGAGTTTATACCTTTTGAACCCCTTCACCCATTTGCTCAACCCTCATCCCAAAAGTCTTTACAACCTGTGCTTCTCAGAGGCTGGAGGAGACTGCACGCTAAGACTGGCAAAGTCAGATAGGACCTAATCCTTTGGAAGTCCTGGGTGGTCTCTTCTGCGGGTATCTCTGCAGGTGCTAACTCAGCCACCCCCTGGAGGTGCTGGTCAGTAACTGGACAGGGAAGGGGAAAGGGAGGATGTCCAGACTTCCTTGATGACATAGGATCATTTGTAGTGGAGCACAAGTGACCACTTCCATTACAGGCGAGGGAGAAGGAATATTGGGTGTGAGTTCTGACCTTGAGGAGAGAACCCATGCGCTGCAGTTTACACATGTATTCATGAAACACAACTTGATACAAAACGTACTTGCCTGTTTTGTTAATTTGTATTTTTGT
The DNA here is from genome assembly GCA_004026765.1 of Micronycteris hirsuta. NCBI lineage: Eukaryota > Metazoa > Chordata > Mammalia > Chiroptera > Phyllostomidae > Micronycteris > Micronycteris hirsuta. Next base: position 101,168 of record PVJI01002551.1, read on the forward strand.
CTCCTTAGTTGTTTCTTCAACACATTTGGATTTTCTTAGTGGAGAACTAACCTGTAATAGCTCCCTATTTTTGCCTGTGTGCTTTGTATAAAATTTCTTATTTTGGCAAGGAGTAGGGATTGGGCCATGTTTGTATGTTGAATCCTAAAGCAACATCGTGTTCATTGTTTTACTCTGCAAAGATCATTTTGTTCTAAAGATATGATATAAATGCTAGTTCTTTGCTATATTTCATTTCACTGCAATAGAATTCATCCACTAGTTTAAAATAAAATGTGATTGTTTCAGTGTTAAAGCATATTTTATCTATATCAAGTATTCAGAATTGAATAGTAAAAGATGATTGAAGTTCATAGCATTTGTATCATATACTAGAAAATTGTAACTTAGTGGTCTTTATAGGACAAAAGTAATTTCTTAAGCCTTTTAAAAATATTAGATAATACTCAGTGGAAGACAACACACATAGAGACCCAAAGTGGAGAAAATGTAAGAGGAATTTGAAACATGCAACTACTGGTTGCCCTCAAAGCTCATTGGAAGGATGTGGCAGAGAAACATTCAACTTTTAATTTTAAAAACCCTTCTCATATCCATTATTTTATTCATCTATTCAGCTAATATTCGTGACAGGAAGTATGCTAAGATCTTCAGATAGAAATGGTTAAGACATTGTCCCTCTATTAAAGGGACTCAATCCTTTTTTTTTTTTTTTTTCATATCTTCACAGAAACTCTTAAATGTAGGCTTGGTTCCTGTTGAGTACTCGTTAATGGACTAAGTGTCTCTTACACTGCCATACTTGATAGGCCTGTTTCTGTGGAACCATGAAAGTCACAGTGACGTGGGGTCTTAGTTTCCCCAGGTCATAGTTCCAGTTTTAAAGTTGTGTTTTTTTTTTAAGTATATTTTATTGATGATGTATTACAGTTATCCCATTTTTTTTCTTCCCTTTATTCCCCTCCACCCTGCACCCCCTCCCACCAGCATTCTCCCCTAGTTCACATCCATGAGTCGTACATATAAGTTCTTTGGCTTTTCCATTTCCCATACTATTCTTAACCTCCCCCTGTCTATTTCGTACCTACCAATTATGCTGCTTATTCCCTGTACCTTTTCCCCCACTCTCCCCACCCCTCCCTACTGATAACTCTCCATGTGATCTCCATTTCTGTGATTCTGTTTAAGTTCTAGTTGTTTGCTTAGTTTTTATTTTCGTTTTTAGGTTCAGTTGTTGATAGTTGTATGTTGTCATTTTACTGTTCATGGTTTTTGATCTTCTATCGCTTAGATAAGTCCCTTTAACATTTCATATAATAAGGACTTGGTGATGATGAACTCCTTTAACTTGACCTTATCTGGAAAGCACTTTATCTGCCCTTCCATTCTAAATGAAAGTTTTGCTGGATAGAGTAATCTTGGATGTAGGACCTTGCCTTTCATGACTTCATATACTTCTTTCTAGCCCCTTCTTGCCTGCAAGTTTCTTTTAAGAAATCAGCTGACAATCTCGTGGGAACTCCTTTGTAGGTCATTGTCTCCTTTTCTCTTGCTGCTTATAAGATTCTCTCCTTATCTTTAATCTTGACTAACTTAATGATGATGTGCTTTGGTGTGTGCTTCCTTGGGTCCAACTTCTTTGGGACTCTGAGCTTCCTGGACTTCCTGAAAGTATATTTCCTTTGCCAAATTGGGGAAGTTCTCCTTCATTGTTTTTTCAAATAAATTTTCAATTTCTTGCTCCTCCTCTTCTCCTTCTGGCACCCCTGTGATTCAGATGTTGGAACATTTAAAGTTGTCCTGGAGGTTCCTAAGCCTCTCCTCATTTTTTTTGAATCTTGATTCTTCATTCTGTTCTGGTTGGATCTTTACTTCTTCCTTCTCCAAATTGTTGATTTGAGTCCTGGTTTCCTTCCCTTCACTGTTGGTTCCCTGTATATTTTTCTTTATTTCACTCGGGATAGCCTTCAGTTTTTCCTGTATTTTACGACCATACTCAGCCATTTCTGTGAGCATCCTGATTGTCGGTGTTTTGAATTGTGCATCTGATAGGTTGGCTATCTCTTTGTTGCTTAGTTTTTCTAGATTTTTGATCTTTTCTTTCATTTGGGCCATATGTATTTGTCTCATCACACCTGTTACATTGTAAATGGTAGAGCCTTAGGTGCTCACCAGGGTGGGGCAACTCACGTCACTGCATTGAGGTGCTGTACTTGGGGGAGGGGTCCAACAGGGAACAGTACCACTTGCTTGGCTGTCTGCCAGCTTTTAGTCACTTCCCTCACTACCCACAAGCAAATTGGGCCCTCTCGTGCTGATTCCTGGGTGGGTGGCTTTGTGTACATTCTAGGACCCTGTGAGTCTCTCCAACGAACTCTTGTGAGGCTGGGAGTTTCTTCTGCCACTGCAACCCCAAGTTTTTACAGCCAGAGGTTTTGAGGCTTTATTTCCCTGCACTGGAACCCTGGCTTGTGTGTTTTGTCTTGCTCCCCAGTTGTTCCTCCCAGTTTATCTGCACACAAATGTGGTACCGCAAGCCACCACCCCGCCCAGTCCTTCAGCCACTGCCTTTGCCATTGGGTTTGTCCTCTCCACCCCAGGTGCCCATCTCTGCCCCTCCTACTGGCCTGGATGAATGTTTCTTCTTTAATTCTTTGGTTGTTGGACTTCCATACAGTCCAATTTTCTGTCAGTTCTGGTTGTTTTTTGTTTATAAATTTGTTGTCCTTTTTGTTGTGCAAGGAGACACAGTGTATCTACCTACCTACACCTCCGTCTTGGCTGGAAGTCCATTTTTTATGTTTTTTGATGTTCTTACAGGGAATATCCCACCTGTGCCTCCCAGCAATAGGAATGAATCTTCCAGCACCACTGTGAAACCATCTACAACTTCAGTTTTCTCAGAGAAAGTCAACATCTCAAAATCCACAGTGAAACTATCAACAACTTCACTTACTTTTGTCATAAAAAATGTGACAGCCACCACCTTGAAACCCACAACAACTTCTCAAGTGACAACAACAACAGTGGCCTCAACAAATACAACGTCAACCACCTTAAAGTCTACACCCAAAACAACAAGCGTTTCACAAAACACATCACAGGTGTCAACATCCACAACGGCCACAAGCCACAACAGCTCGGTGACATCTGTTTCTTCATCAGTAACAAGTATGTATTAAAAATGATCTACTTTTCCTATGCTGAAAATAGTTGTTAATTTAAATGCCACATTTAGATCATCATTCCATTCTGCAAAAATAAATAACAAAAATTTAGGCAATGATTTCCTATTAAATTACTTGCAGAAATTAGGAAAATAGTTGATTGACTTAGTGTTTTTGTCCCTGAAAAAAATGGTTTTCCAACTTAATCATACCAAATAATGACTATATAAGACCCTTTTGTGAATAAGTAGCTTATCCTAACAGGGGACATTATTTTATGGTTTGTAAATTTGTCATACCTTGAACGCTTTATCTCATTTTAGGAATGAATTATTAGGAACGCTCAATCTACATGATTTCCAAACCAAAATCACAGTGAACTTTGATTTTAATTCATTTATGCCATAAAGATATTTTTAAATGGTATTAGATATAATCGTGTATGTAGTTTCAGAGTCTCAGCACTCTTTACTTTTTGCATTTTTAAAAACATGATGTTTGTAAAACTATGAATTCAGAAACCTTTAAGAAGATGTTCTTTTCAAGTTTTCCAACATTGGTGCTCTTTTTAAGAGCTGGTACATTCATCAGAACAAATAGCAGATTTTATGGTTCCTTTTGTGTGTTTTTATTTATTTTACTCCATCTAGTTTATTTTCTTTATTACTAAAATTTATTTATTGAAATAAAATATAATGTCTCAGGGGCTCTTGCCATGATTCAAATCAAAATAGTTTAGATTTTCAATTTATTCAAAAGGGGAAATTTCAGTTAGAAACATTTATTCGAATTGGATTCAGTTTCAAGATTATAGCTGTGTTACCCAGACTTCTTTTGTTTAAGGCATGAACTTTAAGAGGATTTATAAGGGGAAGAAAAACCCATGAAGTCTTGCTGCCTCTGAGGTTTTGGTAGAGGCTGTCCAAGTCCATCAAAAACCTTCACATCTTGGGGTTGCAGGCACTCGGGGGTTTTCAGTAAAAGAGGCGTTGGATAAACTGAAGCAAACTAGGGCCAGGCAAGTCTCTAGAGATGCTGGAAAGCACCTTTCTATGTTTAGAGGCCCCTTGGTCCCTAATTCCATGTTCATTTATTTAGAGATTCAGAAAATTTTAGGTTATTACAATGGTTTTAGAAAGTACTAAAGCCCATTTTGTTTTGTTTTCTTTTCTTTCAGTCACAGCAACTATAAATTCTAAAGAAAATAAAGGATCAAAATTTGATATTGGCAGCTTTGTTGGTGGCATCGCATTAACACTGGGAATTTTATCTATTCTTTACATTGGATGCAAAGTATATTATTCAAGAAGAGGCATTCAGTATAGAACCATGTGAGTTTTGATTGCCCGGAGCTTTAATTTCCTTTATTTCTGTATTTATTTAAATATCATGACAGAATATCAGAGTAGTGAGGGTGGTGTTCATCTCAGAGATGAGTAATTTATAGATTTATGAGTTATGTTGCCATTAATCTTTGAATGCCCAAAGTAAATTATTTATGTACAGCTTCCAATTACAATTATTTACAAACAGAAATAGATGTATGTATCTGTAAACGTGTTTGTATTTTTTAATGTTACACATTTTTTACCACAGACCCGAGTTAAGCCAACCCTTTTTACTTGACGATAGCTCTAACCATAGGAATACCGGATCAGGGTTCGTGTGACTGTTGGCCCAGCATGTCTAGTGTTCATCAGTAGCACTAAAATAACATCCTTGGTAAAAACGTGGTTTTTGCTTTCTATGACAAAGACAAAGCAACTAAAGAAATTTTTATGACAGCCACATTTTCCCTGATAATTTACTATATCAGATGACTTGTTAGTATAACATACGTCATCATTTCATCTGTAGTAAAACTACTTTTTAGATGAGCTTTATTACATCAAGTCTTGATCACCAAGCCATGTTCACCCTTCATAAACTGTATGGGCCTTACGATTTTTGGAGGTAGTACTTCCCAGCTTTTGTTACGCCAACAAAATTCCTTTTAGATTTGAGTCTTACATGTACAAGTACCAATTCCTTCTTTTGATGTCCATGTGAAATACCATAGAATAGATGATCGTTCTCCAAAATTTGTTCTTTTTAAGTTGTTGTAAACATATGCATCCCACACAGACTTTCCACGTAAGAAACATTTGAGAAATACTGGTTGAGCCTTTAAAATTTGCAATAATTTTTAAAAAATCACTCTTTCTAGAATTATCTATCATCTGTTTTCTTAGTAAATTTAAGCAGTTAAACAGAAGGCACATTTTGATTATAGTAAATTAAATGCCGATTATATTTCATAACATCAATATGTATTCATATAGTTGAAGCTTTAAAATAGTGTAGCAGTTAAATTAAAATATGCGTTTTCCTTTTAAACTGCCTTAACCATGAAGTATGCAATTTTAGCTTTATGGGCTAATTTTTTCCTTAGACATACCTGACCACGCAGTGCCCCCAGCCCTGTGGAATAAGTCAGGGTCCAGACTCCCTCTTGCTGGTAGGAAACTGTTGGCAGAAGCACTTTGACTCTAAAAGTTGTTTTATTTTCATTTAGGAACCAGTAGGTGGTAAAAATACCATATTTAGTTGAGTCTAAGTAAACATTTTTGTTTTTTTCCATATTTTAACACCTCTGAAATTAGGATATATCTTACAGACTGGGATGAGAAAGCATTTGTTTTAGTTTAATTGGCTGTATTTTTCTTAGTGTTTTGTAAAAAATGTGCATTTTAAAGCCAGTAGTTCCTTTGAAATGATAAAAAATGGCATTCCATAAGTAAGGGCTTAATGTTTGTCCCAGTAAAGAAACTGAGACCTTCAGCCCTGGCTGGTGTAGCTCAGTGGATTGAGTGCCGGCCTCTGAACCAAAGGGTCACCAGTTAGATTCCCAGTCAGGGCACATGCCTGGGTTGTGGGCCAGGTCCCTGTTTGGGGCATGTGAGAGGCAACCAATCAGTGTATCTCTTGCACATTGATGTTTCTTTCTCCCTTGCTTTCCCTCTCTCTGGAGATAAATAAAAATCTTTTTAAAAAAAGAAGCTAAGACCTTCTGTATCCCGTAATAATGAACATTTCTAGTTTTCACTTATTGGGTATTATCTGACTAAAATGTTAGCTCCTGTGTTTCTTAGAGTTGCATGGAGAGACAGTGGAATTAAATAGTTAATTACATGGGGTTTGGGGCAGACTTACTGGGTTGGCCAGAAAGTTTGTTTTTTTCTGTATGATGGCCCTAGTAGTGCTTAGTTGTCTTTAACTTCATTTGAAATAGTTTTGTTAGATTATATTGTGACAGCTGTCAGCGTGCATTTTAAAAAAGCTTACCAAAATTGATTTTGTTATCAAAAACTTACCAAAACTTTTGTGTAGAGATTTTAATATTGAAGATGAAAGAAAATATGCAATATTTTCAGCATATTATGCTTTATTATTTCAAGAAAGGTAAAAACGCACCAGAAATGCTAAAAAGATTTGTACAGTATGTGGAGAAAGTGCTATCACTGACCGAATGTGTCAGAAGTGGTTTGCAAAGTTTCTGGGTACCACTGACATTTTGGCCAAATAAAAATCTTTATTGTGGGGCTGTCTTATGCACTGGAAGATAGATGTTTAGCAGTATGCCTGGCCTCTAGCCACTAGAAGCCAATAGTGAGACAAAGCCAAAATATCCAAATGAATAAAGGTATTGGTGAAAAAAAAACTGGATGGACTTTTTTGACCCATCCAGTAGTTTTAGGCCTGGTTGACTGCAGACTAGCAGGGTGCCTTCCCGTGCCTGTGTGAACGAGGCAGCGTAGCGCACAGTGGTCAGTGGTCACGACGGGAGGTCAGCTTCCGATCCTGTGCAAAATGGGAGGATGAATAAATCAAGTAAATAAAAGTACCCTCTGCACAGGGTTATTGTGGTGATGACACGAGTTCTGGATGTAAAGTCTGTAGTATAGCATCTGGCACGTAATAAATGCTCAAGAAATGATGGTGTTTTCTTTTTTAAAGAGGGTTGTAATGGCTAACTGGTGAAAAGTCACACAGCCCCAAGAGGCAGAGCAGAGATTTAAGTCTAGGTTTGACAGCCTGAACCACCATTCCAATCCTTAACCACTTAATTTTAATTCTGAAACATGAAATTGTTACTTTAAAATATGAATATATGAGTAGTTTTGATACAAATACAAAACAAAGTAATTTTAACTTTTGATATATTACAGTGATGAACATGATGCCATCATTTAAGGAAATCTGAGGACCGTTGGAAAGAAGATCGATGCCACCCTATCGATTAGTTTAAGACCATCCTCTCTTTTTGAAAACAGTATAAACAGGCCATGCATATAATGTACAGTATATTATATAAATATGTAAAGATTTCTCATGATTACTAAAGGTAAAAGGGTGTTTTGGGGTTTCATTTGGCGCGTACAGTTAACGCAGTGTCTATATTCACTTTTAGAAAATAGATGGTAAGATAAGTCCTGTCCTATTTTCTTGTGGCATTGGTCACATAGGGCCAGTGATTGGAAGACATCGTCCCTGAAGGGCACAGTGCCATCTGGACAAATAAGGAGCTTGTCACAGCACTCAGGATGTTGGTTGTCTTTCCTGCTCACACAGAGAACTTAGTGCTACCCAGAGCTGGATGTATGCTGATTTACTAATGTCACATGGCAGACATCTTCTGAGTGAACCAGATCTTAAGCATAATTTTAGTTTAAGTGTCTCTTCAAAAACCATGAATATTTTATGTTTTAGTACTAGGTTTAGAAACAAAATGCATCCCCTCCTCCCAAACAAACAAAAAAACAAATAAAAGCAGAAACAGTACTGGAGGTTAGCCCTGTGAAAGCCTGTATTTTTATTAACTTCTTTTGAGCTTTAGTGGCAGTTGATATAATTATCTTTTTTTCCCTCTGTTATTTCAGTAAATTGCAATGTTTAACAGGATAGTGTTTTAAAGACTTAGTTGTTAGTATTAAATAAGAAGTTAGATTATATGCTACTGTGAGAATATCGTCACCACTGGAAATTGCTTTATTTTATATTCAACTGTTATATTATTTAGTGAATTTTTTAAGAGATGTAGAGCTGCTTTCAATATATAGAAATGTTTAATGCAGCGTAAACACACCTGCCTTTTTTTTAAAAGCCCCTTATTTGACTTCCTAAACGACATTCAGGACTCTGTACAGTCAGAACTGTAGATTAATGCTCTGTTCATCAAGCCAAGGATTGCAGCACTCCCCTGCACTACTGCACCTACCAGGTGAAAATACTGCATTTTTCTGCACTGTTGATTTTACTCAAAAGTTGGGGAAACAGCATTTTTATACTAAAATACCAACGTATTTTGAAATAAAATCTTACGAAGATTTGACAGGAATTCCTTATTTTAGTATTCTTCCCACCACTCCTCTCTTGCTAAAGAGGAGGTACTTTCAGGTGTATTGTTAACAGAGAGGAAAAGCGTAGTACTTACAGGGACACTGATATTAACCAACATATTTTGGATTGTTTTCAGTTTCACAATTTATATCCCAGCACTCAACTTTCAGGGTCAAGTTTTGACAAAAGAGGTATTGAGTTATGACTCAAGACTAAGATAGTATTTCTATCTTAGATTAGTCAAAGTAAATCACACCAATTTCTAATGGTCTAAAAATGAGCTAAGATATTCTAGTAAACATGCAGCTATATTAATAGGAATTAAAGGTAACTTTTGTGATCAGCTTTTGGTTTATGGAGACTATATCAAGCAATCTGATTTAAAAGAATCCTTTCTACTCACTGCATTATGGCCAGTTGGTGTGATGAGCATGGATGATAGCAGTTCTCCCAGATACGGACGTGGCAGGATGGATGTGACCTGTGCTGTGTGGAGAAAATATTACAAAACCGGTCCTTTATAGTAATGGGGCCTTTCACATTGAAGTCCTTTTGTCCCCTGCATTCTTGATGTTTCTGTGCTTCAAATGAGTCAGAACTTTGTAGACAGGCCTGAAATTTTCTTGCATACTTCTTTCTTTAGCACTTTGAAGGTAAAAAACCACTTTTTAAATATTAAATGTCATCATATGCCTTTCAAGTTTCCTGTGCTTTGGGTTTGAAATAATTTAGTTTTGTCTTTTCTCTGTATATAAGTTGTATAATTTGCTACTTTTAAATACCAGTATTTCCATACAGTCAGGTGTTTTTGGTTATGTGCAAAAATTGAGGGAAACAGGGAGGCAAGCCAATATTTTGCTTTGGAGCATATTTTCTAATTTCCTAATTATGTTGACTTAAAGCAAACATTCCATTTTGTTTGCATTCTTTGAGAATGTATTTACTTGAAGATAAAAGCAATTCAGATGTATATTATCAGGTAGAATCCAATCAGTGATTTTAAAATTTCCTTGGATAATTCATAAAATAAATAATTCAAATACAGATACATGAGAGTTGGCAGTATAGTACAGTGATAATTTTGTATTTTTCAGAAAAAAATTTAAAGTGAATTCTTTTTTCTTTTTATTATAATGACCAGCTTTGGATATTTCATTGTTAACTAAGATCTAAGGTCTATTTTTAGAATAAAATTTTGTTCACCAAGAGTTTTGTGTGTGTGGTTTTGCTTCATTTCATCAAACTCAAGAGAAATGAACAGAATAGGAAAACCCCCAAATCAAATGTCAGATTGTTGACACTGTAAGTTTAGTTACCCGAACCACCGGTGGCATCCCCCAGAAACTTGTTGGGAGTGCAAATTCTTGTCTCCCACCCAAGACCTTCTGAAACTCTGGGCTGGAGCCCAGCAATCAATGTTCTAACGAGCCTACCAGGTGATTCTGATGACCATTATATAAAGTTTGAGAAGCACTGCTCAAGGAATTTTCATTTGAAGCCACTTAATTCTACTGGGTAAATTTTTAAAAATAGGTATATTCACAGTAGAAATAAAAAAAAAACTACCACTATAAGTCAACTGCAAATGCATTAATATATAGTATTCAAGTATTTTTATTCTTTAAAACTATATAATTTTACTGACAATAACAAATATCTGTCTATAAGGTAATCAACGGGAAAGGGTGCAGTCCTCAGGAAATCCTCTGCTTAATGAAGTACCTGTTACAGCATGTGTACACAATTCCTCCCTCCCCACCCTTGCCTGGCTTCACTCTGGGAGTGGCATGTGTCTTGCTTTTGACTCAATGGTATATGGGAGTACATGTAATAAACAGCACATCTGTCCAGGAACTTTTAAGTTTCAGCTAATTATTATCTTTTAATTAAAGTACATTATGCATACACACAAAAAAAGAGAATGACATCACTAAGATGGCAACATAGATTGTTCCTGACTTTGCTTCCCCTCACAGGGTTGCCCACTCATCCTATTCAACATAGTATTGAAGGTCCTAGTTAGAGCAATCAAGCAAGGAGAAACAAAAGTCATCAGACTTGGAAAGGAAGAAGTAAAATTGTCTCTTTGCAGATGACATGATTGTACATATAGAAAATCCTAAAGATTCCACAAAAATACTGTTAGGAATACTCAACAAATTCAGTAAAGCTTCAGGATACAAAATTAATATACAAAAAAAAGCATTTCTATACACTAACAAATTATCTGAAAAACCAGTTTCATTTATAATACCATCAAAAACAAAGTGAATAGGAATGAATAACATAGGAGGTGAATGATCTCTATTCTGAAACCTACAAGAGACTAATGAAAGATATCATACAAATGGAAAGGTATCCCAAGTTCATGGATTAGAAGAATTAATTTTGTTAAAATGTCAATACTACAAAAAGCCACCTACAGATTCAATGCAATCTCTGTCATGATTCCAAGGGCAGTTTTTACAGAAGTAGAAAAAAACTCCTAAAATTTTTATGGAACCACAGCATACCCCAAATAGCCAAAGCAATTGTAAGAACGAAGAACAAAGTGGGAGGCATTATACTTCCTGACTTCAAGGTGTAATATGAAGCTATATGTGATTGCCAAAAGTAGTTGGGAAGATGGGGAAAATCTATTTAAGTGAAATAAAAGCTATAGTAATCAGAACAGTATGGTACTAGTGTAAAAACAGACCAATGGAAAAGAATCAAGAGCCCAGAAATCAACCAATGCATACACTGTTGACTAATAATCTGACAAGTGAGTCAATGCCCAGTGGAGAAAAGACAATCTTCAGTAAATAGTGCTGGGAAAATTGGATATTCGCATGTAAAATAATGAAACTAGGCCCCTATCTTATACCACTCACAAAAATTAACTCTAAATGGATTAAAGACTTAAATGTAAGACTAGACACCATAAAACCCTGGAGGAAAAAAGGAACACTTGACAATAGGTCTTGGCAATGAGTTTTTGGATATGACACCAAAAGCTCAAGCAACAAAATAACAAAGACTACATTAATCTAAGAAATACACATAATAAACATCTGATAAAATACAAACATTTTATGTGTACTCTGCTCTTCTGTGATCTTACAAATTCATTAGTAGGTTGATACTAAAGGAGAGAAGACACACCTCTGGATATACATAGCTAACAACTAAGAAAAAAATTAATTGGAGAGCTCAGATTAAGTCCTGGAAGATTTCTACTGTGGACAGAAAGTACTCAGCATCCTGACCCTTTTCCTGCACCAGCACCACACCCTACACACTTACCCATCCTAACCCTTTGCCTTCCCATTTGAGGAAGAGATGGGCTTCTGCCCCCAAGTGTCTAGATTTATCATTTCCAACTACTCAAAGATCTTGGCTACTATTATTAACAAAATATCATAGTCATTTTAACCAATTTCTTAAGGACTAATTAAAGTGCCACCTCTTACGAAGAATTCCTATGCCTCCAATCTCGCTTTCCTGTGTTTGCCGCTCCTGCTGCTGCTGCTGCTTCAAAAAGTTGGGAAAAGGGCATGTAGCAAAGGGCTTCTCAGAGCCTGTCATCCTGTCCTCTTGCTGTGGGGTCAGGCAGGAAGCCAAAAACAGGTAGATGGAATACCTCCTAACTCATTCTGTGAGGCTAGCATTACCCTGATACCAAAGCCAGACAAACACACAAGAAAACTACATATCCCTTATGAATAAAAATGCAAAAATCCTGAATAAAATACAAGCAAACTGAATCCAACAATATTAAAAGGATTATACACCATGAGCAAATGGGATTTATCCCAGGAATGCAGGGATGGTTCATCGTAACAAAAATCAATGTGATATGTCACATTAATAGAGGGAGAATGTGACCGTCTTGATGCAGAGAATGTCTTAACAGTAGCCACCATCGCATCCTGATAACGCTCACAAAACTAGAAATAGGAGTGACTTTCCCAACCTAGCAAATGGCATTTATTTAGAAAAGAAAAACACAGCTAATGATCTCTATAATAAAAGACACTGGGCATTCCCAGTGCCTTCTAAGATCAGGCACAGGATAAGGAAGTCCACTTTCATCACTGCTGTTCAACATTGTGCTGAAAGTTCCAGTCAAAGAAATTACGTGAGAAAAAGCATCAAACTGGAAAAGTAAAACTATATTTGTAGATGGCATGATCCTAATAAAGAAATTTGCAACAACAACAAAAAAAATCTAGAGCTAATACACAAAGTTGAAAGGTACAAGATCAACACACAAGTCAGTTGTGTTTCTATACACTAGCAGCGAACAATCCAAAAGAATATTAATAATCTAGACTTACTCATCCTACGTAACTGCAATGTTGTGCTCTTTGATCTCCCCATTTTCTCCACTTCCCCTCCCTTAGTACCCCCTGCTCTATTCTCTACTTCTATGTATTTGATTCCTTTAAATCCCGCATATAAGTGAGAGCATGTTTTTTTTTTTTTCCTTCTGTATTGGGCTTATTTCACTTAGCTTAATGTCCTCCAGGTTTATCCATGTCACAATGGCAGGATTTCTTTTTTTTCCTGAAGACTAAATAATACTCATATATGATATAGATACACTTGTGTGTGTGTACACACACACACACACACACACACACACACACAGATATGTTTTTTAATCATTCTCCAACTGGATAATTTCCATATGTTACCTATTGTTAACAATGCTGCAAAAAAAAAAAAAAGATACACAGTATCTTCGAGGTACTGATCTCATATCCTTTGGAATAAAAATCGGTATATTGGTATAAATTGGTCTAACAATTATGGAAAACACTATGAAGACTACCATATGCTTCAGCAATCCCTCTGGGTATTGTTCTACTAATTCACAGTCCCACCCTTTTGCCACACCCTCTCCAGCACGTGTTCTACCTCTTGTATTTCTGGTATAACAGCCATCCTTACACATACCAGGTGACATCTCATTGTGATTTTGGTTTGAATTTCTGTGATTATTAGTGATGCTGAGTACCTTCTCATAATTCCTGTTATTTATATGTCATCTTTGGAAAAATGTCTATTCAGGGCCTCTGCCCTTTTGATTGGGTTGTTTGGGGGTTTTTCTCGTTTGTTTTTGCTATTGAAGTGCATAAGTTCCTTACATTTTTTCCACATTAACTTCATCAGATATATTTGCAAATATTTATTCCCATTCTGTACGTTGTCATTTGATTTTTTTTCTGTGCAGAAGCTTTTTAGTTTGATGTTGTCCCACTTGTTTATCTTTGCTTCTGTTGCCTGAGCTTTGGGTGTCATATCCAAAAGAAATCATAGCCAAGGCCAATGTCGTGGAGCTTTACCTGTATTTTTTTCTTTTAGGAGTTTTATGATTTCAGGTCTTATGTTTAAGTCTTCAATCCATTTTGAGCTATTTTTATATATGGTGTATGATAAGGGTTGTTTCATTTTTTTGTATGTTGCTGTCCAGTTTTCCCAACACTATTTATTTAAGAGACTATCCTTTTCCCATTGTGTATTCTTGACACCCTTCTTGAAAATTAGTTGACCATATATGCTTGGGTTTATTTCTAGGTTCTCTATTCTGTTCCACTGATCTATGTGTTTTTATGCCAGTACCATATTGTTTTGATTAATATAGCTCTGTGATATAATTTGAAATCAGAAATTGTGATACCTCCAACTCTGTTCCTTCTCAAAATTGATTTGGCAATTAGAGGTCTTTTGTGGTTCCATACACATTTTAAAATGTTTTTTTCTATTTCTGTGAAAAATGCCATTTAAATTTTGATAGGGATTACATTGAATCTATGCATATTGCTTTGGGTAGTATCGTCATTTTAACAATATTAATTATTCTAATCTATGAGCAAAGGATATCTTTTTTTATTCAGTTTCTTTCATCAATAGTCACTTGATTTTTGATGAGGGAGCCAAGGCAATTCAGTGAGGTGAAAAATAATCTCTTCCACAAATATCCAGCAGTCCCAGCACAAACATGCAAAAGAGCAGATTTCGACCCTCATCTCAAAACATACACAAAATTTACCTCAAAATCAAGAACTTAAAGCATAAAAGTCAAACTATAAACTGTTAAAATATATGGGTAAGTCTTCATGACCTTGGATTTGGCAACAGATTCTTAGATATGACACAAAAAGCATAAGCAACCAAAGAAAAACTAGAGAAACTGGACTTAATCAAAATTAAAAATCAAACTTTTACACCAAAAGATACTAGAAATGGAAATGATAATCTACAGAATACAAGAAAATATTTTCAAATCATACATCTAAAAAGGGTCTTAGGATTCAGATTTGTAAAAAAAAAAATAATAACTACAACTCAAATACAAAGACATTTCTCCAAAATTATTCAAATTGGCAAAAAGTACATGACAAAAATGCTAAGTGACATTAGCCATTAGGAAAATGCAAAACAAAAGCACAGTGAAAAATTACTTTATATACACTAAGATGTTTATAGTTTTAAAATGAGAGAACGTAAGTGTTGAAGGGAATGTGGAGAAATGGGAACCCTTGTGTTTTGCTGATGGGAATATAAAATGAACGGTGCAGCCACTGTTGAAAACAGTCTGGCAGTTCCTCAGTAAACTAAACAGATTACCACATGACCCAGCAATCCCACGCCTACATATATACTCAAAAGAACTGAAAACAGAAAAGCAAAGCAAATACTTGTACAGGAACATTCACAGTAGCACTATTCACAATAGCCAAATGCTGGTAACTATCCAGGTCCATTAGTGATATAATGATATGACAAACAAAATGATATACACACTCATAAAGGAATGAAGTACTGATACATGCTACAATGTGGTGAACTTCAAAAACATTTTGCTAGGTGAAGGAAGCCAGACACAAAATCCACATATTGTATGATTCCATTTATATGAATTATCTAAACTAAATCAATCCAGAGACAGAAAGCAAATGGTGTTTGCTAGGGGGTGAATACTTAAAGGGTACAAGATTTTCTTTTGGGGTGATTAAATGTTTTGGAACTTGATAAAAAGTGGTGGTTGCAGAACATTGTGAATTACCAAATCTATAGAATAGTGCACTTTGCAGCAGAAGGAAAGGAGCTCCTACCCTTTGCAACAGCATGGATGGAACTGGAGAACATTATGCTAAGTGAAATAAGCCAGGCAATAAAAGACAAATACTGTATGATCTTACCTGTAATTAGAACCTATTCAACAAAACAAACAAGCAACCAAAATATAACCAGAGACACTGAAATAGAGAACAAACTGACAGTAACCAGAGGGGAGGGGATAATGGGAGAACAAAGGGGAAGGATCATCAAGGAACATGTATAAAGGACACATGGACAAAGCCAAACGGGGGGTAGGATCAAGGGTGGGAGGTGGGGGTGGGAGTGGCAGGCAGGCGGATGGGAGGAAAATGGAGACAACTGTACTTGAAAAACAAAAAAAAAATTGTATACTTTAAAATAGTTCATTTTATGTTATGTGAATTTCATCTCAATTTTTAAAAAGGAATTGGGAGGAATAAACTAAAAGCCTTTCTTGGGTTAATAACAGCATTTCTAGGAAATTAAAGCAAGAATATAGAGAGAGAAGATTTGATATCAATGAACTACTGATCTCCACTCTAGTCTTTCTGCCATCCCATACATTTCACCCCTTGTCATCCCCAGTGGCAGCAGGGCCACTGGTCATTTAAGGGAACTTTAGCCATCTTCATAATGTGTCTATTTCTCCTTTTTTTCATACAATAATGCTTTTTTAATATCACGTATAATGCTTCATGAATTCAGCTTTCAAGTCCAATAAACTAACCTTCCCAAACTGCTTTTATATACAAATCCAATTCTGACACTGCATTATTATTTATAAATAACAGCTATGATCATGTAACTCTTCTGCTTAAAAACCAATAGCTCCCCTTTACCCATGGAATAAAGTCTAGACAGCAAAGCCATAATTTGGTGTCCTCTCAAACCTGGTCCCCATCCATCCTGTTTCCATTACTCACCTTCACTGACTCACACTCTTCATTTTTCTGATGCTTCATTGTGGCAGTGATTTCCACACGTGTGTAAACACAGTCCTGAGAATCTACACGTTTTGAGCATAGCTCCGTGTGACTCCTGTGTGAGCAAGTGTGGATCATGTCTGTGGGATGGGAATTAATTTGGCAAAGGTGTATCTTAAAAAATTCCGGCTTGCTGATCTCCTTCACCTGGTCCTGTCTGCCACCGGATCTTAATTTACATCCCAATGCCTTGCTATGAGTAACCCTACCTGCTCTGCTTAATTCCATGAATAGTCAATCCTATGTTAATTGCTAATGCCCCTGATAAAAACCCTGGCTGGGCAAGCCACGAGGCTTTTTCCTGGGATTGAGAGGAATGAGCCACGTAGCCACGTAGCCCCGTATTACTTTCCCCGCGTGTCACGGTATGGCACGCACTGAGCCACGATCACCCACGGGTGTCGGCTGGTCCGGCCTACCCCGTGTCACTTCATGCACTTTTTTCTTCCTATTTTTTACTCTGCCTGGAAAATACTACCTAGTACCTCTGTTCTTTAACTGTAATCTTATTTAATCCTCAACACCCAGTGAATTGCTATCTTAGCTAAAATTATTTGAAAAAATCTCCATAGCACTTTATCTGAACCTCTTTTATGGTCTTTATGTTCTGTTTTGGATTAAAATGTATCTCAGAACCTTGGCATTCCAACTCTATAAAACAGGTGTATGAATTATAGGACAGCTCCTTGTTCTCTGACAGCGCTTTTTCTTTTGATGCTCTCTGCCTTTACACGTACCAAAGCTATCACTAATCTCTATACCTGCCATGGTTTTTCACCTGTGGGGTCTGTAAAATATACCCCAGTTACTCTAAAGTACCCTATACTACGAATTACTTTAACAATCATAGAAACCTCAAAATGGATCTAGCATAATAATCAATTACTATCATGATTTTTTCCATTTCTGTGGAGCTAATCATGCATATCCCAACAGATCAGGCAGGCAACATAATCCATTGTGGGTGTGTGGGGTGCAATAAATAACACTTCTTTTATACAAGTTCTGAACTAATAAAGGGTGAAAGTAAAGGTAATAAAAATCACCTTTACTACTGACAAAAGCCTTGGAGAACAAACCTTAGGTCCACATCTCCTAATACTGAGCCGCAGAATGAAAAAACCTCACCACTCAGTCACTGGAAATAATGAAAAACCAAGGCCAGCTCCTCTGATGCCAAAATCGCAGAGGAACACAGGACACCCACTGCCCACAGGGTGGCTCCCCAGGAGAAAGAAGATGGAATTGAGCTCCTAGGCATACTCTAGTTTCTCTCCCAAAAGCAGCAAGAAGGTAAGCGTGGGGGCAAAGAGAATACCATCCATGATGAAGGAAACCTCAAAAAAAAAAAAAAAAAAACTAAATGTAGTCCCTTAATACAATCCTTCATGGATTCATTTTTTTGTAGAGAATAAGACTAATGGTTACCATATACCAGTGGTTCCTACGGGGTGGTTGGTCCAAGGATCTCTGAGGGTACCCAAGATCCTTTGGGGCAGGGGCCCCTAACCTCTAGGCTATGGACCTACTGGTCAGGGCCTGTTAGAAACCAGGCCACATTGAATGTAATATGCTTGAATCATCCCCCAAACATCCCACATCCCCCAATCTGTGGAAAAATCGTCTTCCACAAAACCAATTCCTGGTGCCAACAAGGCTGGGGACCACTACTTTGGGGGCACTGAAAATTCAAAAATAATACTAACATGTTATTTACCACTTTCTCTGATAGTGAAAATTAGACTATTTATTTAAGAATATTCTTGATGAAGCAGTAAAATTACCTTTATTAAATCTGAGTAGACATCATTTTAACACTATGTGACAAAATTGGAATTACACATAAAGTATGCTACATAAAAAAGTATCATGTTTCAAAGAAAAGCACTTATATGACTGAACTTGTGTTTTCATGAAATAGCATTTTTATTTAAAAGAGTAACTGACAAAAAATACTGATTGATTCTATGTATCAGTACTAGATTTATTGGGGGGATCACCTCCTAAGTTAGATTCATGGCTAACTGCAATGTTATATACCTGAAACTAATATATTGTATGCCATCTGTAATTTAAAAATAAAAAGAATTTTTGTGCTGGCTGCTGTGGCTGAGTACATTTGAGCCCCAGACTGCGAACCAAAGGGTCGCTGGTTCAATCCCCAGTCAGGGCACATGCCTGGGTTGCAGGCCTGGTCCCCAGTAGGGGGTATATGAAAGGCAACCACACATTGATGTTTCCTTCTCTTTCTCCTTCCCTTCCCTTCTCTCTAAAAACAAATAAATAAAATATTTAAAAATAAAAATGAATTTTAACTCAGAAAAAATAATACTGACAGACTTAAGTATTTGGCATTCAATCTTTTGAAGTGAGTCTAAGAAAACAAAGGGAAATGTTTATGGCTAATGATGAAAATCAAGCTTTTCAGCAAAAATTAAAATTTTAGAAACATGTATCCACCACTGTGAGCTTGAGAGTTTCCAATTCTTAGACTTGTCCTAAGATATAAGTGGAAAGAACAAATGTGATTTTTTTGATACTGAGTAATGAAATGTGTCAACCTATGCGGGATCTGCATATTTCAGTAAACAAATATTTTCCAAATGGGCAACGCATAATGGTACAAGATTGTGCATAGGTAAAAAACCCATTCCAAGTGCAGGACTCACCAATGGATCTTAATATAACAGAAAATAAAGAGATTACTGAACAGTAAAAAGATCAGTGGTTGCCAGGGGGCGCTGGGAGGGAAGGGATTAAGATGTGGAGCACAGAAAATTTTTAGGGCAATGTAAGTGTTCTGTGTTACAAGGGTGGATACATGTCATTATTATACATCTGTCAAAACACCAAGAGTGAACCCTAATGTAAACTATTGACTTTTGGGTGATAATGATGTGTCTCTGTAGGTTCATTGATTGTAACAAATTACTGGTGAGGGATGTTGAGAGTAGGGGAGGCTGAGCATGTGTGGGCATGAGAGTAGAGGGGAACTCTGTACTTTCTGCTCAATATTGCTGTGAACCTAAAATTACTCTGAAATATATAACGTATAAATACATTTTTTAAATATAAATTTAAAAAAATTTAAAGATCATTAATATGATTTTAGATTCCACACTCCAACTACTTTTAAGGAACTGTCTACCACTTGTCATGTTTTGGTGTAGCATCAAAAAAGAATATACACAGTAGCTGAAAATTTTTCCTTCCTTTTCCAACAACATATTCTGAGAAGCTGGATTTTCTGCATATACTTCAACTGAAACAAAATATGTATTACAAAAGATGAGATGCAGAAGCAGGAGAACCTAGCTGTCTCTACTCTAAGCCAGATATCACAGAACTTTGCCAAAATGTGAAACAAGGCCATTCTTCTTACTAAATATTTTAAATAATTACTTTTCATAAGAAGTACAACCTTAACATGTAATATGTATTTGCTTTATTTCTAAAAATATGTAATGTGCTTATTTCTAAAGAAACAAAAATATTTTTAACATTTGTTTAATTTCTTTTTAATTTTATTTATTCATTTTTAGAGAGAGGGGAAGGGAAGGAGAAAGAGAGGGAGGGAAATATCAATGTGTGGTTGCCTCTCATGCGCCTCCTACAGGGGACCTAGACTGCAACCCAGGCATGTGCCCTGGACTGGGAATCGAACTGGCAACCTTCTGGTTCGCAGGCTCGCACTCAATCCACTGAGCTACACCAGCCAGGAATAACATTTGTTTAATTTTTAACATGGTAAATATAAATATGCACAACCCACATAAACACAGGCTCTTTAGGATCCTCAAAAATGTTTGTAACAGGGCTGGCTGGTGTGGCTCAGTGGATTGAGTGCAAGTCTGCTAACCAAAGGGTCATCAGTTCAATTCCCAGTTAGGGCACATGCCTGAGTTGTGGGCCAGGTCCCCTGTACAGGGTTCATGAGAGGCAACCACAGATTGATGTTTCTCTCTCTCTCTTTGTTCCTTCCTTTCTCTGAAAATAAATAGAAAAAATCTTAAATTTTTTTTAAAACCATAAAATATTCTGAGACCAAAATGTTTAAGAAGTGCTACTACACACCAATAGATTTATTTTACATATAGTAGGGGATACTGGTTGAAATGTACACTTTTAGAAAAAAACTTAGGTCTATCATCAAAGCAGACAGCCAGCTGTCCTTTGATGTATGGAATGGCAGTTGACAAGTGCAAGGACTCTAAATTTGTTAGTGTGAAGCAGGAGAGAAAGCCCCAGTCAGTATTTGTGCTGTCTTCAAGACAGAACACTGCAAACAACCAAGGTGGAAACACGAGGTCTAACAAATGACAAATTACATAATTCCCCCAATTCATGTTAATAAAGTAAAGAAATAGAGAAATGTTATTTCCAAATATAAGTACAAAGTAAAAAACTGAAGTGTGGTTTAACAGATTAAAATTTAAAAAGGTCAATGTTTTGGAGTCATTCCCACCTAGACCACACACAGTCCACAGGCCACCACCTATTACCTCCAGCAACCTGCATCAATTCACTGGGCCTATATTCCCACAGGTACAAAAAAGGGATAACACTTCTCCCAGGGTTTTAAGGGTTAAATAAGGCAATAAATAAACCTAACAAAACATCTTTTATCTATTTGGTCAACATAATGAATACCTGCTACAAGACATTATCATCCTGAGGAGGGAAAAGAGGGTAAGAAAGTCAAACCCTACACTCTAGGTACATAGAACTCAGCAAGAGGATAAAATATTAATTACATTATCATTTACTTCTATTTTATGCAATATTTTTACTAAATGCAAAAAACAGAGACGTTCTTGTACATTATTCAAACTCAGAGTTCCGGCCAAGATGGAGGCATAGGTAGAAACCCTTCGCTTCCTCGCACAACCAATAAGAGGATAACAACCAATCTAAAATCCATAAACAACCAGAAGCGCCAGAAAATTAAACTGCATGGAACTCTGACAACCACGGAATTAAAAAATAGTCAAACAGAACAACCACACCGGTAAGGCAGCGGTCATAGAGAAACCTGACTTAAGGGGAAACTGAGACTCTGAGTGGGCTGTAGACGACAGCAGTTGCCACAGTGGGAGGAACGCCCAGTCTCACACGAGAGTTCATTGAAAAGTGCGCGGTTCCCTCTCTGGCCCCTCCCCCACAGGCAGCTCCGCAGCACAGCAAGGAGGGTTGCCTTGATGGGGTGAATACCTAAGGCCCTGCCCCCTCACAACTTACAACTTAACAAGGGCCCCGAACAAAGATAGAGCCAAAATGAAAGAAGAAAGCAAAGCTTCAGAAAGAGAGCTAAATGAGAGCCAACCTATCTGATGGAGAATTTAAAGCCCTGGTAATCAAAATGTTCACAGAACTGATTGAACTTGGTCAAAAAATGAAAGAACAAATGAAAGATACCCAAAGTGAAGTAAAGCAAAATATTCAGGGAACCAACAGTGACAGGAAGGAAACCAGGACTCAAAGCAACAATTTGGAACAAAAGGAAGAAATAAACATCCAACTGGAACAGAATGAAGAAACAAGAATTCCAAAAAACGAAGACAGGCTGAGGAATCTCTGTGACAACCTGAAACGTTCCATTATCCGAATTATAGGGGTGCCAGAAAGGGAAGACAACAGCAAGAAATTGAAAACGTATTTGAAAAAATAATGAAGGAAAACTTCCCCAATCTGGCAAAGGAAATAGACTTTCAGGAAGTCCAGGAAGTCCAGAGAGTCCCAAAGAAGGTGGACCCAAAGAGCACATCATCATTAAAGTTATCCAAGATTAAAGATAAGGAGAGAATCTTAAAAGCAGCAAGAGGAAAGGAAAGTTACCTACAAAGGACTGCCCATAAGTCTATCAGCTGATTTCTTAAAAGAAACCTATCAGCAAGAAGGGGCTGGAAAGATGTATTTGAAGTCATGAAAGGCAAGGACCTACATCCAAGATTACTCTATCCAGCAAAGCTTTCATTTAGAATGGAAGGGCAGATAAAGTGCTTCCCAGATAAGGTCAAGTTAAAGGAGTTCATCATCACCAAACCATTATTGTATGAAATGTTAAAGGGACATATTTAAGGAAAAGATCAAAACTATGAACAATAAAATGGCAAAAATACATATCTATCAACAATTAAATCTAAAAAAACAAACTAAGCAAATAAGAACAGTCAGAATCATGAATACAGAGACTGTTTTTGATGGTTGCCAGATGGGAGGGGGGTGTGGGCGGATAGGTGAAGAGGTGAGAGGACTAAGTAGTACAAATAGGTAGTTATAGAATAGCCATGGGGATGTAAAGTACAGTACAGGAAATGAGGTAGCCAAAGAATATACCCATGGACTTGAACTATGGTGGGGGGATTATCTGAGGGAGTGAGGGCTGCTGGGTGGAGGGGGGCAAAAGGGAAAAAACCAGGACAACTGTAATAGCATAATCAACAAAATATAATTTTTTAAAAAGTTAAAAAAAGAATCTTTGATATAAATTTTTAATTCAAATTATATTTGTAATATACAAAGTAACTAGACAAATAATATTACCTAAAAGAATATTCATTAATCACAGCACTTAAAAATTTCTTAGTAATTTGTTTCATGAGTTCAATTTTTTTATCTAATTTATCTAAACGCTATCTAAGCATATGAGTATTTACAATGTGACAAGGAGAATGCTCGTGTATATTCTTTCATTTAATCCTTATAACCCTATGAAGACATATGAAATTATTTTTTAAGGGAAAAAGTTTTTGGCAATGTACTCTTTTTAAAGAACTTTATTAAGATGTTTCTCACAAACTAGGAAAAAGCTTACTTACCAGTAAAAGAAATAATTCTAATTTTACAACACAAGGGAAAACACCAAGGAGAATTTGGCACCATAACTTTGATAAACTTCAGCATTCCTGGTTTCCAGTTCTTTTAAACTACACTCTGATGTAGTACTCAATACTCAAACCTTTCAGAAAGACCAAATTCAGTTGCCCCTGAAATGATATGTAAGAGCACTGAGACTACTTATGCCTTTAATTTCTCTGATGTTGGCACATGTACAGTAATACAGCCCACCAAACATAACTCTTCCATTTGATATAACAGAAATTAAGGTTAAATATGATATATGATACTATATTTTTTAAAACAATATTGCTAGTAATAAAGCAGGGGGGAATACAAATATTACTAATTAAAGCATCAATATTCCTTCTTTACTTCAGATGGCTTCAAAAATGTTCAACAATATTTTAAAGATTTTTACATACTGGCTAACATATAGCCCATTTTTCTTTTATGAGAGAAATGTACGAACAGTACCCTTAATTATACCCCTGCAAATAGGGCATTTCCTTAGAGAAGGGGCACACTCCTGGCACACTACCAGATGGCCACAAGGAATGAATACAATAGACACTTCTTTGTCCATACACACTTTACAAGTTCGTTCTTCTTGCAACCTCCTCAGTTGTTCTTCCAGTGACAGACCTAGTAACAACAACAAAAGCCTTTAGTGACATTGAATTTCTATTAACTCCCATTACAAAAATAACACAGGTAATGATTCCTGCTGGTCTTGTCTTAATTTTGTTTTACCTGAAACATCTTCTGTTGGAATATACTTCATATTTTTTTCCACTATGGAAAGAAAAACATACAAAAAGCATCACTACCAAATACAACAATGCTTAACCTACTACCTATCTGTTTTACCTGGTATCTATTGAACAACAGAGATTCTAGGTACGTATGTTATCAGAAAACATTTAGCCACACTACTTGGGCAATAAAAAATAAAAGACTTTTAGAACATGTTAAATTATATGGTTTGCTAATCAAATTTATTTTGTTGTCAAATACAAAAATGAACATAATCCCAAGTATTTCTAAAATAATTTTACTAAAAAACTCACCAAATAAGTTCTTATATAACGTAGAGTCAATTTCTTTTAGACAGCTTTTAAAGATGTTGGCTGCAGCATTTCCTTTAACTAAAACAGTATCAATCAGTTCTCTTGCTTGTAAAGGTATCTGTGTTTTTTGTTTAATTATATCATGTTCTTGTTTATTAATAATATTGGCCTTTAAAAGATTATCCAGGATAGGAAGCACACAGGTCAACTGTTGAAAGAGAGCCATTCTATTCTTCCGAATTAATGACAAATCATCTTCATTAAAAGAAAAAAAAAGAAAAACACCATTAGACTTTAAACTGCTCCAATTATACTCATGCCAACCCTGCAAGCAATTTAGGCACAATAAATAGGAACCTGAAAAAGAAGGACTAATTTACTTGTTTGCACATTAATGCCTCTCATCTGAAAAACTTCTAGAAGATTTAGCTAAGACATATCATAAGTGTACACATAGAGTCTGTTTGTGTCCTTTTTAAGGCAATACATTTATATGCTTAGAAGCCTGTTTTTCCTTTATTTGAAAGCAGAGAATTTTAGAGGATAATAAAAATTCCCACCTCTGTACTTTTCCCTCAGAGAATAATACTAACTTCTACTTGCATTATATCACTTTCTTTTTTAAAAGTTTTAAAATTTTAAATGTAGTTGGCATGTAATTTTATATTGGTTATATTAGTTTCAGGTGTACAACATGGTAATTAGACATTTATACCTTACTACATGATCACTCCACTAAAAATGGGCAGAAAACATGAAAAACATTTCTCCAAAGACATCACTAATCATCAGGGAAATGCAAATCAAAACCACAATGAGATACCACCTCGCACCACTCAGAATGGCTACTATCTAAGTCAACAAAATACTTGCATCGGCCAGGATGTGGAGAAAAGCGAACCCTTGTGCACTCATGGGAGGACTGCAAACTGGTGCAGCCCCTATGGAAAACAGTATGGAGAGTCCTCAAAAAATTAAAAACAGATATAGCTGTCCACCTAGCATTATAGCATTCCACCTAGCAATTCCACTTAAGTATTTATTGAAAGAAAATGAAAACTCTAATTCAAAAGGATTTATTTATTTCACTTTAGCTTTATAAGCACTTTCATGTAAGTTGTCGTATTCGATCCTGCAAGGTAGGTATGACTGCTTCTCATTTTCAAATAGGAAGACCCAGGAAAAAAATGAGAACCTGTCCAGGGCCATAGTAGAATCAGTCGCAGGCCCAGTCTCCTAGTGTTTTTTTCAATTCCACGCTTACAAGACAGCACAGCGGACGTCCTTCACCTCCAGTCTCACTTTCCGCTGTCTCAGTTACCCACGGTCGACCACAGTCCACATGCAGTGCATGGGAAATTCCAGAAATAAACAATTCATGAGTTTTAAGTTGTGCACCATTCTGAGCAGTGTGCTGAAATCTCACGCTCACTTGGGATATAAAAAATCCCTTTGTCTAGTGCACCCACGCTGTATACGCTACCCACACATTAGTGACTAGGTTATTAGATCAACCGTCACGGTACCGCAGTGCTTGTGTACAAGTTAACCATAATCTTACTCAGTAAAGGCCCCAAGACATGCATATAACTTTTATTAATAGTATCTTTGGATTGGATAGGGGTTTCTCACCACGTCCTAGGATTTCATCATCAGTTTTATATTATATATAAGGATTAGAGAGTCAAATACCATATTAAAAACATGATTTGAAAGAACTTAAAAAAGAGAGAAATAAAACCTGTATTCAACTTTAAAATCTTGCTTTTCTGAACAACTTAAATTTGTTACAAGAAGTAAACAGAGCTCAAGAAGAGTTATGCTAAAATTCTCGGATTAGCATGTATCAGGGAATCTCACTGGAAAATAAACATATAGAAAAGGGCTACAGTCAATAGTTCTCAAGTAATGCGGCCCACTATCCACAGTGAGAAGGGGACGTGCGGTTTGGAAACGGCCGGAGGCTGCGACCGGCCGTGAGTGGACCAAAAGGAAGCAACTGCCTGCAACCATGAGACAATCCCACAAGTCCCACTGAGAAACGGTGCAGTTGACTAATGCCCCCAAATACCTGATGCCATTTCTTCCGTCTGTCTTTCCTTTTCCTCTTGCCTTTTTTCATCTTCAGCATTAAGAAGCGCTGACACAATATCATTAACTGTTTTGTAATTCTCTCCAGTTGTTAGGATTTTACTCTGAACTGTCTGTTTTACCAGGCTTCTACAGAAGCCCATTTCCAAGGCAGCTTTAACCACAGGTGTATTCATCATGACTGCATCTTCTGAAGAACTTTCTCCAGGTCCAAAATGAACAACTATTTGAAAAGACATGTACGAATGTTAAATTCCACAAATATATGTAGAAAAATATCTATGACATACTCTTTACTCTCATGCTGTTTATATCCTGGTAAGAGAGATGAGCCAGATGCACCAATTACCTATAACTCCAACAAAAGTTTATACTTGATCAGGATCAAATGAGAATGTAATAATACGCTGTACTGTTTAAAAAATACCACTTTCACTTTTCAGGCTACATTCTAGACCTACTTAATGAGACAGTAGGGATAGGGCTTAGAAATCTGTGTCTTTTAAAAATTCCCCAAGTGATTCTGATGTACAGTCATTTTCAGAAACCAATATGCTATACAAATTTTGAAGTGAGGAATTATCTCACTTTTACCAAGAAAGTAGGGAAAATCAATAAAGACTTCATGAGAAAAGTGGCATTAGAGCTCTGACTTGAAGATAAACAGAATCTAAAGAGATGAACAGATGAAACAGAAAGAATAACAAGCAAAGACAGAAAGTATAGTAAAAAGGAAGGCCAGTTCATACAAAATATGTCTAAAGATATAAACAAGTATGGTTGAAGTAAACAAAGTCACATTATTTCAAACAGTGACAAATGCCTTGAAGAAAATAAAGCAGTGTAAGGTGATTAACACAAAGTAGGAGAGAGGACAATTTAGATAAGGTAATCAGGGAAGCAGTTTCTGATTAACAGGATGGATCAATAGCCAATAAGGCACTCTATGAAAATTGCAAAGACATAATTTTTCAAGACACTTTACTGCCATCTGCTGGAAAATTGTTATAATAAACGTGTAAATATGTAATGGTTACAATGTGTACTGTGCTCCCTTGCCCAAACATATGTGGAAGCCCTGTCTGAAGAGGTAACAGCAGAACAAATACGTAAGTGATAAAAAGCAGTAAGCTATGGAAATACCAAAAAGAAGCCTTTCAGGCAAAGAGAAAAGCAAGTATAAAGCCTTTAGTCAAGAGAAAAACTTGTGGGAAGGGGTGGGGGGGAAGGCAGAAAACTGTACCTGAACAATAAAAAAAACAAAAATGAAAAAAAAGTAAATAAATAAAATGTTTTTTTAAAAAAGTAAAGCTTGATATATTCAAGAAACAAAAAGAAGGTGGTGAAAGTCAGAGAGGAGGATGATGCCCAGATCACGCAGAGCCTTGCAAGAAGTTTGTATTTCATTTTGCTAGAATATTCTAGGAGGGTTTTAAGCAGGCGCCTCATAAAACCTGATTTCTTTTTTCAAAAGATGGTTCTGGCAGTTTGTTGATAAATTAAAATGAGGTAAAATGGAATCAGGGAGACCTGTTAGGATATTATAATAGAAGATAACGGCAGTTTGGACAGAGAGATAGGGGTGGAAATGGAGAAAAGTGGTAAGATTAAGGACATATTACAAAGATAGAGATGAAATGACTTCTACAACATACAAGATGAAGGACTTCTTTTGTGTGTGTGTGTGTGTGTGTGTGTGAAGAATTTTTTATTTTTTAGTTTATTCTTATTGTATTTTTCCCATTGACATTTATCCCCCTGATACCTCACTTCCCCTGCAATCACCACACTGTTGTCCATGTCCACAAGTCCTTTTTGCTTGATCCCTACTGTGCCTGCTGCTCCCCACCCCTCCCAAGCTGTCAGCCCGCTCTCTATCTATACTTCTGTCTCTTGCTTGTTAGTCACTTTGTTCATTAGATTCCACATACGAGTAAAGACACATGACGTTTGTCTTTCTCTGACTGGCTTACTTCACTTAGCATGATGTTCTCCAGGTTTATTAATGTTGTTGAAAAGGGTAAAATTTTCTTTTTTTACAGTCAAGTAGTAGTCCATTGTGTAAATGTCCCATAGTTGTTTTATCCACTCATCCACTGATGGACAATTGAGTTACTTCCAAATCTTGACAATTGTAAATAATGCTCAATGAATACATAGGGCATTATATTCTTTCAAATTATATTCTTTCGAATTCATGTTTCGGGTTTCTTTGGATAAATTCCCAGAAGTGGAATCAATGGGTCATAAGGCAGTTCCATTTTTAACTTTTTGAGGTATCTCCATACTGCTTGCCACAGTGGGTGCACCAATCTATATTCCTACTAACAGGTCAAAAGGGTTCCTCTTTCTCCACATCCTCACCAGCACTTCTTTGTTGTTGTATTGATGATAGCCATCCTGACAGGTGTGAGATGGTATCTCATTGTAGTTTTAATTTGCATTTCTCTGATGATTAGTGACACCGAGTATATTTTCATGACTATTGGCCTTCTGTATGTCCTCTTTGGAGAAGTGTCTATTCAGATCCTTTGCCCATTTTTTAATAGGATTGTTTGGGGTTTTTTGGTGTTGAGTTTTATAAGCTCTTTATAAATTTTGGATATTAACCCCTTATCAGATGTACCAGCAAATGTTCTCCCATTCAGTGGGTTTTTTAATCTTGTTGATGGTTTCCCTTACTGCACAAAAACCTTTTAGTCCGATGCAGTCCCATTTGCTTATCTTCTGTTTTGTTTCCCTTGCCTGGGGAGATATATCAAATAAAATATTGCTATGAGCACTGCCCAGATTTTACTATCTACATTTTCCTCTATGATTTTTATGGTTTTGGGTCTAACATTTAAGTTTTTATCCACTTTGAATTTATTTTTGTGTGTGGTATAAGAAAGTAGTCTTGTTTCATTTTTCTGCACATATATGTCCAATTTTCTCAACATGATTTATTGAATAAACTATCTTGAGCCCATTGTATATACTTGCTTCCTCTGTCAAATACTGACTATAAAGGCGTAGGTTTATTTCCAGGCTCTCTGTTGATCTATGTGTGTTTTTATGCCAGTACCATGCTGTTTTTATTACTACAGTTTTATAGTATAGTTTGATGGTAGGTAGCATGATTCCTCCAACTTTTTTCTTCTCAGGATCTTTGTGGTTCCATAAGTAACTATATAATGTAAAGGGAAGAATCAGGAATGACACCTACCTGCATCAGCTTTTGACCTTAGCAAGTGGCTACCATTAACTGAGATGGGGAAGACCAGATTAAGAGATTTGAGGGATGAAGGACAGGGAGAAAATGTTATTTCTAAGTAGAGATTTAAATACGTAGTTGGACAAGCCAGCTTGAAGCTCAGAACATGGAGAAATAAACTTGGCTTGAGTGATGAGAGGTATTTCATCCTTTAGAAGTTTGAAAAAGGAGCTGTCAAAAGGAGATTGTTCATGTTCAACCAGGGAAAAACCAAGAATATGGTGTTTGGGAAGTCAAAAGATGATGTCTTAAGCCCTGACCAGTGCGACCTAGTGGGTTGGGTGTTGTCCCAACCAAAAAGTTGTCGGTTAATTCCTGGTAAGGGTACATATCTGGGTTTCAAGCTGGGTCCCTGGATGGGGGTGTGCAAGAGGCAACCGATTGATGTTTCTCTCACACATCAATGCTTTCCTCCCTTCCCTTCTCTCTAAAAATAAATAATTAAAATCTTTAAAACAAAAGAGATTATGTCTTAAGAAGGATGAAGGAGAGTGACTGACATTAGCAAGAGTGCTGAATAAGATGTTTTCCACTTGTACTACTCCCCCAAACCCATACCCCATCAACAAGAGGAATCCATCCATGGACTAAGTGTCTGTGTGGGCCCTGGCTGAGTGGCTCAGTTGGTTGGAGCATTGCCCGCTATACCAAAAGTTGTGTGTTTGATAGCCGGTCAGGGTACATAACTAGGTTATAGGTTCTATCCCTGGCCAGGGTGTACACAGGAGGCAATCTCTCTCTAAAATCAATAAACATATCCTTGGTCAGGGTTAAAAATAAATAAATAACATAAAGTGCCTTTGAGATCCAGGTAGAAGGTTATGAAATCTTCTAGCAGTCTTAGACCAAGGAGAACTGCTATGAGAAAACAGGCCTGTATCCAGGCAGCTGACTCATTGACCACGGTCCCAGCTACAGACCCAGAAACAGCTTCATACCCTTGAGGACGTGGCTACAATCCAATTTAACTTGTCCCAGACACCATACACCAAGAAAATGGAGAGGAGTCATGCCCACCTATACTTTAGGTAAAAGACGTAAGACCTCATTCTCAGCTGTGGACACTGAAGTTGCCTATGGATCAGATCTAGCCACAGCCCAGGAGCCACTAGAGGTGAACCTGTCAGACTATACGTTCTAAAAGGGCCTGGTACCTGGGTTCCAACCGACCCCAGCTGCAGTCCACAAACAGCCTTGCTGCCACATGGGCCCAGCAAGAGACACTCCCAACTGAGCACCTGAAGATCCTGAAAGGGTCCAATACTCAGTTTTAGTCCCTTTCAACCATGTCCACAGCAGTACTTCTAGAACAAGGACCTTGTGGGAGACACTCATGTCTGCACCTCAGGAGATCCTGAAATAACTCCAGCCTTCCAGCCAAGTTAGGGAGCAGCCCACTCCACCAAGAGACCATCCATGCCTCCAGAGGTAGGTCTATAGACCTTATGTTGGCTGAACCTGAAACAGCTCCCATCAAGAGACAAATCCAGGGACCTGAAGGGAGCCACATTCAACTGCACGTCTAGTAACACACACACTATCTGGAGCCCAACTGTAGACACTTAAGCAGACCCTTGTCCCAACAATATCCTACTGAGCAACATACTAGAATCAGTCCTATCCACCAAGGGATCAGAGAGGATCCACATCAGCCCAAGCCCCCGGTAACATGCCCACCACCCATGAATACTACCACAGACCCAGCAACAGACTCATAACAGCTCCAACCAAGCATGACGACAATCCAGAGGCAAGCCCATCAGCCAGGGGACCCTACAGAAGAAGGTTTTCACGTGATAAAACCAGTCTATAAATACTGGAAGAGTTGTTTGCTTCTTCAAATGCACAAACACCAAGTCAAGTTTACATGTATCACGCAAATCAGGCAAGTATCACACCATCAAGGGAAACTACTCACGTCTCACTAACTAATCCAAAGAAATAGCTATGATTTGCCTGACAACTATGATTTGCCTGACAATGAATTAAAAATAACCAATTAAAGAAACCCAATGAAATTCAAAAGAACAAAAATAGACAACTAAATGAAATGAGAAAAACAACACATGAACAAAATGAGAAGTTTAATAAAGAAACAGAAACCATAAAAAGACAAACAGAAATTCTTGAGCTAAAGAATACAATGACAGAACTGAAATATTAAACAGAGAAATTCAACAACAAACTTGATCATGCAGAAGAAAGAATCAGAGAACTTGAAGGGAGATCGTTTAAAATTATAAGAGCAAAAAGAAAAGAGATTAAGAGGAGTGAAAAAAGTCCATGTGAATTATGGGACACTACCAAACACATGAGTATTCGCTTTATGGGTGTCCCAGAAGAAGACAGAAAGGGAGAGAAAGCTTACTTAAAGAAATAATAAATTTTTTTTATCCTTACCTGAGGAAATTTTTTAATTACTGGGAGAGATGAGAGAGAGGGGGAGAGAGGAGAAACATCAATGTGAGAGAGAAACATTAATTTGTTGCCTTCTTGTACACGCCCCAACCAGGGATAGAACCCCAAATGGGAATTGAACCTGCGGCCACTTGGTCTACGGGACCATGCTACAACCAACTTAGACACACTGGCCAAGGCAGAAATACTAAAGTTTGTAGTAAGCTCAAAAAACTCCAAGCAAGATTAACCCAAAGATCACTCCAAGACACATAATCAAAATGTTAAAAGAGAGTTGTTCTTTCAAAGAAGCAAGAGAAAAACAACTTCTCACATGTCCTCTAAGGCTATTAACAGATTTTGCTGCAGAAATTACGCAGACCAGGAGAGACTGACTTGATATGTCAAAGTGCTTCAGGATAAAATCCGTCAACCATGCAAAACAATCCTTCACAAATGAAGGAGAGATACACATTCCATACAAACAAAAGTTGAGGTAGTTCATCAACATAAGACCTGCCTTATAAGAACTGCTAAAGGGATTTCTTCTAGTTGAAATGAAGGGACCTTAAGTAACAGTATAAAACATATAAAAGTACAAGGCTTACTGGTACAGGTAAATATACAGTCAAAATTAGAATACTCTACACTGTAACAATGGTGTGTAAATCAGTTTTACCTCTAGTATGGAAGTTAAAAAACAATAATAGCCCTGGCTGGTGTAGCTCAGTGGATTGAGCGCAGGCTGGCAACCAAAGGGTCCCGGTTCGATTCTCAGTCAGGGCACATGCCTGGGTTGCAGGCCAGGTCCCCAGTGAGGGCCATGTGAGAGGCAATCACACATTGCTGTTTCTCTCCCTCTCTTTCTCCCTCCCTTCTCCTCTAAAAATAAATAAAAAAATCTTAAAAAAAAAAACCCCAACAATAACTACAGCTACAATAATTCACTAATACATTAATAACGTAAAAAGATGTAAAAGTATAACATCAATAGTGTAAAATGTATGGTGAGAAGTAAAAGTGTAGAGCTTCTATATATGATTGAAGATAAGTTATCAGCTTAAAACAGAGTTAGGTTTCATGTAAGTCTCATGGTAAACACAAAGAAAAATTAATCAGAAAGGAAGACAGCAAGAAATGAACAAAGGAACTTGTAAAAAGTCAGAAAACTTTTACAATTAAAACTATTACAATTAAAATTGTAATAGTCCTTAACTATCAATAAATGTAAACAGACATCTAAATTCTTTGATGAGATACAGAATGGCTGAATGGATTAAAACAACAGGATCCAGCCATATGCTGCTTACAAGAAACTCACTGTGGCTTAAGGAAATAAGATAGGCTGAAGTAAAGGTATGAAAAAAGATATCATGCAAATAGTAACCAAAAGAGATGAGAAGTGGCTATCCTTACATGAAATAAAATAGACTTTCAGTCAAAATCAGTACAAGACAAAAAGGTCATTAGAGAGAGGTCAATTCATCAAGCAGATATAATAACTGTAAATATATATGCACCGAACATTAGAGTACCTAAATATTTAAAGTAAATATTAACAGAAATAAAGAGAAATAATAGTAGGGGACTTCAATATTCCACTTTCAACATTGGACAGATCATCCAGACATAAAATTAACAAAGAAACAGCAAACCCGAATAACACTATACACCAACTGGCCCTAACAGACACAAAGAATATTCCATCCAATAGCACCAGAAAACATTTTTCTCAAACTCACAGGGAACATTCTTCATGAGAAATCGTGTGTCAGGCCACAAAGCAAGCCTTAACAAATTTAAATACTGAAATCATATAAAGTTTCCTTTCTAAGCACAATGACACAAAAGTAGAAATCAACAACAGGAACTGAAAAATTCACAAATAGAGAAAAATTAAACAATATACTATGAACAAGATTACCAATGCACCAAAGAAATCAAAGGGAAATCAGAAAATAGCTTTAAGCACACAAAAGCAAAAATACAATGTACCAAAACTTAGAGGATGCAGCAAAAGTAGTTCTAAGAGGGAAGTTTAAAACAATAATGCCTACATTAAAAAAAGGTCTCAAATAAACAACCTAACTAAACATATAAAATCAGAAAAAGAAACTAAGCCCTAGTTAGAGGAAGAAAGGAAACAGTAAAAATTAGAGCAGAAATAAATTATATAGAGACTATACAGAAAACAGAAAAAAAGAAACTAAGAATTGGTTTTTCAAAAAGATAAACAAAATTGAAAAACCAAAGTTAGACTAACCTAGAAAAAAAGAGATGACTTAAATGATAAATGAAAGAGAAGAAACAACAAATGAAACACCAGAAATGCAAAGGATCTTAAAAGAGACTATTACAAACAACTAATGCTAACATGTGTAAAAAAAACCTGGATAGTCTAGATGAAATGAATCAGTTCCTAGAAACACGCAACTTACCAAAACTGAATGGTAAAGAAATAGAAAATGTGAACAGACCAGTAACAACTAAGATGAGTGAAACAGTAATCAAAAACCTCCCAACAAAGAAAGACCAAGACCAGATGGTTTAACTGGTGAATTCTACCAAAGACTTATAAAATAATTAATGCCAACCCTTCTCAAACTCCTCCAAAAAATTAGAGGAGGGAAAACCCCCAACTCATTTATGAGGCTAACATTATTCTTATACTAAAGCCACTGCTTGAAAGAAAACTACAAGTTAATATTCTTGATGAATACAGATATAAAAATTCTCAACAAAATACTAACAAACAATTCAACAGCATATTAAAAGAATCATGCTTATGTTAAAAAGGAACTTATCCTAGGATGTGATGATGGCTCAATATATGCAAATCAATAAACATGAACAACCATTTTAATGGAATTAAGAATAAAAAACACATCCTCTCAATACATTCAGAAAAAGCATTTGAGAAAATTCAACCTGTTTCATGATAAAAAACTCTCAACAAATTTGGGACAGGAAAAATATAACTCACCGTAATAAAGACCAATATTTCAAACCCACAGCTAACATCATTGTCAATAGAGAAAAGCTCAAAGCTTTTCCTCTAAGATCAGGAAAAAAGACAAAGGTGCACACTCTCACCACATTTACTCAACATAACACTGGAAGTCTTAGCTAGAGTAATTAGACAAGAAAAGAAATTAAAGGTATCCAAGTAGGAAAAGAAGAACAATTTGTCTCTGTTTGCTGATGACATGAACTTATATATAGAAAAACCTTACAGACTACACCAAAAATCTGTTAGAATAAGCAAATTCACTGAAACTGCAGTAAATTATATATAAAACAAAAAACAACACATAAAAATCAGTTGCATTACCATCCACTAACAATGAAATATCTGATAGAGAAATAAAGAAAATCCCATTTACTATAGCATAAAAAATACAGTCAATTATATCTCAATTTAAAAACAATAAAAAACTGCCTGGCTGGTATAGCTCAGTGGATTGAGCGTGGGCTGCGAACCAAAGGGTCGCCGGTTCTATTCCCAGTCAGGGCACATGCCTGGGTTGCAGGCCAGGTCCCCAGTGAGGGCCATGTGAGAGGCAACCACACATTGATGTTTCTCTCCCTGTCTTTCTCCCTTCTTTCCCCTCTCTCTAAAAAATAAATAAATAAAATCTTAAAAAACAAACAATAAAAAACCTAAGACATCTCATGTTCATAGATCAAAAGAATTAATATTATAAAAATATCCATACTACCAAAAACCATGTATAGGTTTCAAGACAATCACCATCAAAATTCCAATGGTACTTTTTCATAGAAGTAGAAAAAACAATTCAGAAATTCATATGGAACTGCAAAAGACCCCAAATAGCCAAAGCAAAACAAACATTAGAAGAAAGAACAAAGCTGGGGCATAACACTTCCTAGTTTCAAACTATATTATAAAGCTATGGTAATCAAAATAATATGGTATTGGCATAAAAACAGACTCATAGACCAATGGAACAGAATAGAGAGACCAGATAGAAAGACCAAATCTATGCACATAAGGAAAACTAGTATTTAACAAAGGAGACAAAAATACTCACTGAGGAAAAGATAGTCTTCAATAAATGCAACTGGGAAAAGTGATATTTACATGCAGAAGAATGAAATTGGACCACTATCTTCTACCATACACAAAAATTAACTCCGTGGATTTAAAAAAAAAAAAAAAAACTTACATTTTAAACTTGGAGCCATAAAACTCCTAAAAGAAAAGAGAGAGAAAAACTCCTTGACATTGGCCTTGGCTGTGATTTTTTGGATGTAACACCAAAAGCACAAGCAACAAAAGCAAAAATCAACAACATCAAACTAAAAATCTGCTCAGCAAAGGAAACCACCAACAAAATGAAGAGGCACATACAAAATGGGGAAAAAATTGCAAACAATGTGTCAGAAAAGAGATTATCCAAAATACATAAGGAACTCATACAACTCAATAGCAAAAAAACAAATAACCCAATTAAAAAATGGGCACAGGACCTAAAGATACATTTTCCAAAGATATACAAATGGCCATTAGGTACATGAAAAGATGCTCAACATCACTAATCATCAGGAAATGCAAATCAAAAAACCCAATGAGATGCTATTCCATACCTGTTAGAATGGCTATTACCATAAAAAGTCCAGAGAAAACTGTTGGCCACACTGTGGAGTAAAGGGAACCCTTGGCATCCTTGGTGGGAATGTAAATTGGTGCAGCCATTATGGAAGACAGTGTGGAGGTTTCTCAAAAAAGTAAAAATAGAGCTTCCTTATGATCTAAAAATCTCAGTTCTATGCATAAATTTAAAGGAAAATCGATTGCTATCTTGAAGAGATACCTGTACCCCCATGTTCACTGGACACAACCTGTAAGTGTTCATCACCAGATGAACAGATAAAGAAAATGTGACTATACGTGTATATTCACATATATGAATAAGTGTGAATACAGATATGGTACAAATTATATCTACATATAATTTACCCAAGAAAAGGAATGAAATCTTGCAATTTGTGACAACATGGGTAGACTTTCTAAGATGAATGAATAAGTTTTGTAGACCCAATAATACAGCATGGTGACGATAGTCAACAATACTGTATTATATACTTAAAAGTTACTGAGAGAGTAAATTTAATCATGTGAGGTGACAGGCATGTTTACTAACCTTATTGTGGCAATCATTTTGCAGTATGTATATCAAGTCACAACACTGTACATGTTAAACTTACACAATGTTGTACGCCAATTCTATCTGAATAAAGCTGGGGTGGCAGGGAGGGGAGATAAAAGCACTCAATCGCTTCAAATGAGGATAATGGTCAAGTAGTAGATTTGCTAAGACGGTGGTCCTTGATGACCCAGACAGAAACAGTGTTTAATAGAACAAGTTAAAGAAAGAATGGAAGGTGAAGAAAGTTAGCTCAGATAAATCTTTTTAGGCATTCTGTTACAATCGGAAGCAGGAGAAATGAGGCAACTGCTGGAAGGGGATGTGAGTTCAAGGAAAGGTTTTCTTAGGACTGGTAACAGTATATTATGTATGCATGCTGAAATAAATGAGTCAAGAGAGAGAGAAAAATCAATGATGTGAGAAAGGGTAGATTATTGCCAAAGAAAGTTCTTAAATTGGCAGTAGGGGATGAGATTCAAAGAAAAGAGAGTAAGTGGAAGAAGTTGGGCTTGGATAAAGGCAAGGACAATGCATCCTTTATAAAAGAATAGAAACCAGAGTATGTGGGTACATTATGTAGACTGGTAGTTTTACTAGTGAGAAGATGAGGGAGTTCTCCTTTGATTCTTTTCATTCTCTCAGTGAAACAAGGTTATGAGCTGAGAATAAGGTAGGAAACTGTTAGAAACTTATGGAGAAAATGTGGAATAGACATTTAAAAGTTTAGCAAAGTGATTTTGTTAGGGAACTGAAGGATTGCAGGGCAGCCCACTAGAAAGCTGTGGTTATAAATTTAAAGTAAGAATAGTCAGCACTACTGTCATTTTTTTTCTAGCTCTATTATACAGGAGATGGCTATCATATATCCAAGCAACTATTTTTCTTTTCCAAGTGAAATACTACCATCCAAATCCTCAGTAATCTTCCTGAGCAATGGTTTTTAAGACTCCTATCTTAATCTTCTGGTCCTGCTACAAATTTGCCAATATTTTTTGAAATGGTGTGCCAAATACAGAATACCTCTTTCTAAATATGATTAGTGCAGAAATCAGTGAACCATTATCTTTGTTATTTTGGACACCAAAACATGTACTTATATACATTAACTATATCAGTGGTCCCCAACTCTTTTGGCACCAGGGATTGGTTTCATGGAAGACAATTTTTCCCTAGACTGGGGCAGTGGGGAACGGGATGATTTGGGGATGATTCAGTGCATTACATTCAAGCTCACCTCCTGCTGTGAGGCCCAGTTCCTAACAGGCCCAGACTGGTACGAGTTTGCGGCCTGGAGGTTGGGGACCCCTGAACTAAATGACAGATGTGGCTAAAATTAAGTACTAACCAGAAGATGTACTTCCTATCTTTGCACTAAAACATTATATACTTGACAAATGCCTAATATCTAGCCCAATTTCTAAATCATATGTGAACTGGGTTTTTTCAAACATGCTATAAGCTAGCAAACAACTTTTCCTCCTTGGAGGGCTAATTATTTGCGTATTTCCTTGGTATTCTTTGAGCTGTTTCATTATGGTTCTCTTTCTTCTACATGCATCTTGTCTCCTCACTTGAATGTCAATACTTTAAGAAAGACTACTGTACTTTTAAGAAATCTCTAACAATGTCATGAATCTTAGTAGGCACAACATTTATTAGTTAACTTCCAGCTTTTAGTTCCTATGACTTCAGAAATCCTTTAGTTACATATTTTAGTTCCCAATGTTCTTATAAAAATTACCATTCTATATCTGAAGTATTTTCATACATACTTGGTGGCTCAGCATTTTCTTCTCCAGGAGGGTCTGAAGTTGACAACAGCTACAAAACAGGAGAAAAATTAATAGGTAAAATCGGAAACCTCAAACATCCTGCACAAAGCAGCACTAAAATAGGTTTCCCTTACATAATGTACATACTCTTTTGAAAACTAGGCAATTTACAAAATACTTCACTTTCCTTTTGTTTTACCTTAATCATCATAAAAATTCCCTTAAAATTTATCTACTTCCAAATTAGAATTCAAGTATTCCTCTAGTTTCAGGAAAGCAGCAAAATGTATTAATGATTTCTCATTCCTTTTAGAAAGCTGTATTTCAGTGGGATCATTCTCTAAGGTTCCAAACTCCTGACAATGTATTTTCTATTTTCTTTTCTGGAAAAGATGGAGAATACACTACAGATTCTTCTCCAACCTTACCACAAATTATATAGTAGGATGTTGAGTGATTTTCAAAAAACTAAAAGCAAAAGACAATCTTTTCAAGCCCTTCAACAAGGCAGTTAAAAAGATAAAAATTAAAGGTATTAATATGGATACAAAATCTGTAACTATCACATCTAATATTTTTGTTATTATTATTTAGGAGAATTCAATGTCAATTATAAAACTTTATTTACCTGTTCAAGAAGATGAGGATATCTAGCTTGAATCTCATCAACAAACTCCTGCCCTTTCATGCGTATCAAGAACTCACACCTAAAACATAAAAGCAAAATTATTTTTTTAATTGTTTTATATCAAAAATGTAACCTGATCATTAAGGACTTCCGCCAAGATGGCGGTGTAGGAGGATGCACTTCACCACCGCCCACAACCAGAGAGTTTAAACAACAACCTCAATAGCGAAAAATAAACAACCAGAACGGACAGAAACGAACTGAAGGGAAGTCCGACACCCAGGAAGTGGGAAAGGAAGTACATCCAGGCCGGTAAGCGGGGCAGAACCAAGCAGAGGAGCGGAGTGAGAGGCAGTTTGCCTGGAGGGACTCACGCTGTGAGCGCCTAAACAAAACATGACCCTGAACAATGGGTGAACCCCACAGGCTGGCGGCATATCTGGAGATGACAGTGGGAACTAGCAGGGCCGAGACTGGCAGAGGAGGCAGTAAGGAACTAGGGAGCAGAGGGTGATAGGGAGTGGCGGTGATCGGCAGTCGCCATTGCTCCCTCCCAGGCCCCGCCCCCAGAAGAAACATCACAAAAAAAGCAACCCAGGTTGCTGGGCACTGGCGAACACCTAAGAATCCAACAAGTGCGCCAAGATAAAAAGAACGAAAATGGCCAAAATGAAAGATCAGAACAAATTACAACTAACGGATGATGACATAGTCAACCTATCAGATGCTTAGTTTAAAACGCTGGTAATCAGAGACTTAGTTTAAAACGCTGGTAATCAGAGACTTCTGCCAAGATGGCGGCGTAGGTGGACGCACTTGCCGCCTGCACATCCAGAGTGTCTAAACAACGAATGCAGTAGCGAAAAATTAAACAACCAGAACGGACACAATCGAACTGAAGGGAAGTCCGACACCCAGGAGGTAGGAGAAGACGAACATCCAGGCCGGTAAGCGGGGCAGTACCGGGCAGAGGAACGGAGTGAGAGGCAGCTCTCACGGAGAGACTCACGCCGCCAGTGCCTGAACAGGGCGTGGCTCTGAACAACAGGTGAATCCCGCAAGCTAGCTACGCTGCCGGAGAGAGGCCAAGGCTGAGCCAGCAGAACCGAGTCTGGCAGAAAAGGCGGTGGGGAACTGGGGAGTGGAGGAGTGACGGGAGCCCGCGGTGATCAGAGGTTGCCATTGCTTCCTCCCAGGCCCCGCCCCCAGAGGCAACGTCATCCAAAAAGAGACCCAGGTTGCAGGCACCTGCGATCTGACAAGTGCACCGAGATAAAAAGAATGAAAATGGCCAAAATGAAAG
Organism: Micronycteris hirsuta; assembly: GCA_004026765.1. Classification (NCBI taxonomy): domain Eukaryota; kingdom Metazoa; phylum Chordata; class Mammalia; order Chiroptera; family Phyllostomidae; genus Micronycteris; species Micronycteris hirsuta. The sequence continues at coordinate 142,308 of PVJI01002551.1, forward strand.
ATCAGAACAAATTACAACTAACGGATGACGACATAGTCAACCTATCAGATGCGCAGTTTAAAATGCTTGTAATCAAAATGCTAACAAAACTGGAAGATAGGTGGACGCAAATAGTTGAACAGATGAAGAATACGATAAGGATAATGGAGGAAGATTTACAGGGAACCAACAGGAAAAAAAAAGGAGGTTGGATCTCAAACCAATGGGGTAGACCAGAAGGAAGAAACAAGAATTCAAAAAAATGAGGAGGGTCTCAGGAACCTCAGAGACATTTGTAAACAACCCAATATCTGGATCATAGGGCTGCCAGAAGGACAAGAGGAAGACCAAGAAATTGAACATATTTTTGAACAGATAATGAAGGAAAACTTCCCAGATCTGGCAAAGGAAACAGGCTTCCTGGAAATCCAAGAAGCTCAGAGAACCCCAAAGAAGCGGGACCCAAAGAGGAACACACCAAGGCACATCATAATTACATTACCCAAGGTCAA
>PVJI01002552.1:0-142740 GCA_004026765.1 Micronycteris hirsuta
AAAAAAAAAAAGAAAATGCAGGTGAAATGGATACTTTTCTAGAAAAAAATATTTATCCCTTGAAAAGGCACCACACCCAGATGACTTTAAAGATGAGTTCTTCAAAACCAAAGGAACAGATCATTCACATGCTATGTTTATTCCAGGTCACATAAAAAGAAGTTCATCTGCTTGATCCATTTTGAGACCTAGTATAAACTGATATCAAAACTAGACAAGGTCTTCAGAACTAAAGAACCATATGCCAATTTCACTTAAGAACACAGGCACAAAAAACCTAAATGAAATGCACAGCAAACTGCATCCAGCAATGTATGGAAGAATACATACCACGATTGTAAGGATATTTCAACATTAGAAAAATCTATTACTGTAGTTCTATTATTTAGGGTAATGGAGAAAATCTTAGATGATCATCTTTAATCTATCAGACTAATAAAGAAGATATTTGGTAATACTCAATACACATTTCTGATTTAAAAAAAAACTGTAAGACGACTTAGCAAACTAGAAGTATGAAGTGTGTTTAATTTTTAAAAAAGGTTATCTACCAGAAATCTTTAGAAAACATGAAGGAAACAATGTGCAATCCAAGGAACTTCTGGAAAGAACTCCCCCTGAGTGTTGTACTGTACCGAATTCTTGGAGAAAGCCAAAATTGTTTTCTACAGATGAATTTTTACCTACAAAATCCAAGAATTATTTGAATACAAAGGCTCAGCGGAGTGACTAGAACTACATACCAAAACCCAAATAAATTATCCTAGGGTCAATTAGGAAGACAACAACAAAAACTGCTGGGGAAAAACCTAAAAAGAAATGTGCAAAACAGCAAGAAATCTGCAAGCCTTCACATGAATAGCAAGGGAAGACTCGAATTCATGGAGAAATAACCACATTACTGGATGGTCTCAACACTGTACTGGTGTCCAATCCGGGCAAATTCATTTACCAAAAAAAGAAAAATCCCGCGAAAACTGCCATATGACGACAATCTATTACAGAATTTGAAATGGAACCCCAGACAAATTCCGGGAAAATGCTGCAGTTTGTTGGCAACCTGTTCCAGAATGAGACTTCACGGTTTGAGGTTTAAACGATGTACGCGGAAACGTTGCGCGAAGTGTCAAAACCAAGCGTTAAACCGAAGGCTGCGCGGCCGGAAGAGCCGTGTAAGCCCCGCCCCCACCAATGTGGGCGGGACACTTCCGGCCGTGACGTAAGCGCGTGCCTGAAAGCCCCGCCCGGCCCACTGCGCGCCGTACTTCGCGGTCGGGTTTCAGTCTCGGCTGTTTGCTTCCGAGGTTCCGCAGAATCTTCGGGCTGGGCTTTGGCCTCCGCCCCCAGAAAGGTCGTTTCCCTTGCAGTTTCCAGTAAGTGCCGGCCCCAGTCGGAGCTGCGGCGTTTACTTTCTGCCCTTCCCCCGAGTCTCTTCCCGGCTTCTCGGTCACTCCCAGACGGTCGCCAGGAATCCCCAAATCCAGTCACGCCCCGCGTTCAGGGTTTCCCCAGAAGATGAGCCCTTTCTGATAAGCCTTTCTTAATCGTGAACAATCACTGGCTTCTCCTGTGTACAGTAAGTCCTCAATGTCGTGGATAGTTTCTGCGGCTTTAAGCAAAACTAGTATAAGGGAGCTAATTTTATCATAGGCTAGTTGATATAAACAAGCCAAGTTCCCAGCACAGCTCATCACCCAAGCCAGGCTGAACAAAACCACGATATTTAAGGTCCTACTGTACTCTGCAAGGTGAGTTTTTGGTCTGACGCGCCTCTTAGCTCTACCTCTTCCTCCGACCTGGACGGCCCGCAGACACACCCCGTGGAGGTGTTCCCACCGCCGCTTCCTCCCCAGCGCCCTTCGGGAATTCGCCCTTTGAGGCTGCTCGGAATCTTCCGTCTTTCAACGAGAAGCTCTCCCAGGCATCACCCATCTGGGCGCAGCGCCCCTCCTCCCCTCCTAAACGTCTCCTCGTATTAAATAATAGAAACCATTAAGGAAAGAATGCCTCCGGAGTAAGACACTGACTTTGCTCGCCTTATTTTATTTAATCGTCGCATCACTCCTTAGGTAGATACCAGAGAACACTGAGGCCCAGAAAAGTCAAATAATTTGAGGCGACAGCGTGGGTTCGGTAGAGTTGAAATTTGAATCTACTGTGTAGTGCCAAAGCTGGTGCCCTTACCGCTTTCTCATTCCGAAATATCTGGGCGGCCCTTTCTGTTAGTCGCTTCTCCTGAGGAGTTTTTTCTGAATGCTGTCGAGAGTGTCCCGGTTTCTGGAAACTTGGCCTTCGTCTAAGAACTTTTTCAGAGCTCTCCACACAGACCATTGTTCTGTTTCATCATGTATCTAAGCTCGGAGTTTAGCAGTATTTCCATCAGTACTCTTTGACACAGCCTTCTTCCCCTGCGTCAGTGTGACTGTCATCATTGTCACTGTTCTTGGGACACGTCTGAGCAGTTTGTATAAATTACAGTTACAGCGCACACGCCTGGGTTGCAGCCAGGTGCCCAGTTGGGGGCACATGACAGGCAACCACACTGATGTTCCTCTCCCTCTTTTTCTCCCTCCCTTCCCCTCTCTCTAAAAATAAATAAATAAAATCTTTTAAAAGGCAGGACTAAGCCAGATTTACCGGGTAGGCAGTGTGGAACCACGGGAAGTCTAAGGAGACCAGTCTGGCAGCAGCGAGGAAGCTGTGGGGAAAGGCATTGAGACTCACTGAGCGATAACTGCGATAGTTTAGGTGGGTAGGGTAGGAAATGTTAAAGGGCCATGCCAGGCAGTTTGGGAATAGGGAGAAACTGCAAGAAATATTGGCAAGGACAAATTGAAAGGACTTGGTATCTGACTGGATATGGAACTGAAAGACAGGAAGGAGTTAGTGATAACAAGATTTGAGGTTTGTATGGCTGCAGTTACGTTCTTTCTCTACTTTGTCTTGTGTTTAATTGTACTAGGTCATTTCTATAACATACATACTCTAATGATGATGATGTTGGAGATTAAAAAGCATAATAAGAGGATTCTAAAAACAACTCTGTACTTATAAATTTAACATCTCAGATGAAATGTACCCTGTTAAAACTACCAAAGTTTGCTCTGGCTGGTGTAGTTCAGTGGGTTGAACGCGGGCTGGGAACCAAGGGGTCCCAGTTCAATTCCCAGTCAGGGCACATGCCTGGGTTGCAGGCCAGGTCCCCGTGAGGGCCATGTGAGAGGCAACCATACATTGCTGTTTCTCCTTCTCTTTCTCCCTCCCTTCCCCTCTCTTTAAAAAATTAAATAAATAAAATCTTAGAAAAAAAAAACTACCAAAGTTCACCCAAGAGGGAACAGATAAGGTGAATGGTTATATAACAAAAAGGAACTCTTCAGTGCCATGTAGTTTCACTAGTGAATTTTACCAAACATTTAAGGACAAAATAATAGTCATTCTACACAAGCTCTTCCAGAACATGGAAGAGGAAGGAAAACTTCCTAACTCATTTTATGAAGCCAATGTTACCTGATACCAAAACCGGATAAAATACAAAAGAGAAAAACAAATCCATGTCCCTCATGAACACAGATGAAAAAAAAACAACCCTAAAAAAATTTTAGCAAATTGAATCCAGCAGTGTTAAAAAAAAACAAAAAAAAAAACTTTGTGACTGAGTTTCCTTTATCCTAGGAATTGAAGGCTGGTTAACATTTGAAAATTTCTTAGTATTACCATATTAATAGACTACACAAGAAAAACTACATGTTCTTATCAATAGATGACCCACCACAAAAAAAAAAAGCACTTGGCAGAAACCCAACATCCATGATTTTAAGAACTCATGCACCATGAACTCACATGAAACAGGTTCATCTGTTTTCTTAAAAAAAGAAAAGAAAAAAAAATCAGCTTAACCAAGATGTGGAAAAATTGTTTCTTTAGCCCCGAACAGAGTCTAACCCATCTAGAGGTCATTGGTTCTTTCATAGCTGTAGAAATGACCCCCGCCTGTGATCAGAAGACTGGTGGTGTGACTTGCTTCACAAGAGGACTCAGTGGCTGGGGCTCCCCACTCGCTGACTTTTGCCTGGCCTGATTAGGCTTCCCAAACAAGACTGCTCACTGCAGCAATTCAGCTCCCCTCCCCCATGGCATCAAGGAGCCTGCATTGCAGAAATGGCAGAGAGGGGGTGAAGAGTTAAGGAGGGAGTGGTAGTGTGGACGTGGTCTTGGTAGTCTCTCCAAGAACACTGGTCTCTGTGGTTTTCTTTCTATCTTAAAATGTTTGTATATTTATAGAGAGCAAACACATAGAATGTATACATAAGTTACACAAAGTATGTAGCTGTCTTCATATCAGTATTCCAAAAACAAATGAATAAATAACTCAACAAACTAGGAATAGAGGGGACCCTGATAAAAGGCATCTACAAAACCTAGAGCTAACTTCATACTTACTGGTGAAAGACTGACTGTCCTCCAACCCCAATATAATATTGTGTGTCAACTATAATTCAATTAAAAATTGTGTTTTTAAAAGATCATGTAGCTGTGCTTTGTATAAAGGTTAAAAGTAAAAGCAGGAAACTCTGAAAAAAAAAAAAAAGCAGGAAACTCTGACTGTACAGCGCTTCACGGAAGGGATTTTGGTGGTTTGCACAAGGACAGAGCTCCTCAATCTCAGCACTTGACACATCGGGCTGGATTACTCTCTGTTGTAAAGAGCTTTTCTGTGCATTTTAAGGTATTTAGCTACATCCCTGGCCTCTACCTGCTAGATTCCAAGTAGCAACCACATTGTGACAAGATTCAAAGTTGTGATAACAAAAATTGCTCCAGACATTAAAAAAAAAAAGATATATAGGCCAATAAAACAGAATGCAGTGCCCAGAAATAAACGCATGCATATATGGCCAACCAATCCTCGGCAAGGGAGGACTTGCACTTCTTCAACAAATGGTGTTGGGAAAACTGGACCACTCCCTTACACTACACACAAAAGTCAACTCAAAATGGATTGATTACAGGCTTGAATGTAAGACTGGAAACCGTAAAACTCCTTTAAGAAAACGGGACAAGTTCCTTAACATCAGTTTTGGTGGTGATTTTTTTTATTACACTTTGTCACAAATCAGATCTTCACACTCTCCTGCTTATAACCAACCCTCCAGTTGTTTCCCACTATATACTTGGGATGAAATCCCAACTTTTTAATGTAAAGCTGGTTTTATACTTTTACATTGCCTGGTCCTGGCTTACCTGTTACCTCATTTCATATCATTTCCCTTTGACCACTGTGCTTGAGATTCACCTGCCATCTTTCTCAAGGTCAAAAAGTGCTGAACTTGTTCCTGCCTCAGGGCCTTTGAACTTATCTTCCATCTGATTGAAATTTTTTCCTACAAGTTCTTTTCTTTTACATGGCTGGATGATCCTTGTCTTTCGAATCTCGGGTCACATGCCACCTTGTTAGAAGCAGACATTCCTATCCACTAGGGCATTATCAATTATATCGCTTGTGTATTTTCTTCATAACAATTATCCTTAGAAATTATTTTGCTGCTTTTCTTCTCCCAAAACTAGAATGTAAGCTCTGTGAATGTAGCAATGTGTTCTTTTCTTGGTTCACCACTGCATTTCCAGTACCGGATCTGGGGCTCAGTAAATGAATTAGGTGTATGAATGCACGTACTAGGAGAAAAATGATTTTACCTTCAGAAATGACTAAGTCTTCAAAGAGCTGGATTTCACTTTAACGTACAGAGTGGTAACAGATGTTCCAAGGAAAATGTTTATTACCTGACAAATAAAAGGACTGGAGGAGTCGTAATATATTCATCGAAACTGTACCACGCCATGAAATTTCTAAGAGAGCCATGTTTCTCAAAGCGTGGTGTCGAGGCATCTTGAATTGCTGGAGGTGTTCCTCCAGGTCCAATGAAGATGTCTGGGTGTGGAACACAGGAATCTGCCCTTTAAAGGCGTCTTTGCATTTCTTATGTGTACTCAAGTTGAGGAACTGGGTAGAGAGGAACCAAATCAAAAGATTCACGACTGAGCCCTAAGGCGGCCTATCTGTTAGGGTGGAAGGAAAACCTGGGGCCCAAGGAGGAGATGGGAATGATGAGCTGCAGGTACCAGGGAGAAAGAACATCTCAGCCCTGTGGGGAGCCGCAATCACATATCTCCTCGACTCGTCCATTAGTCCCCTCAGGCTGCCGTAACGCTGCAATCAATACCACAGACTGCATGGCTTTTAAGCAACAGGGATTTATCCTCTCACAGTTTGGGAGGCTAGAAAGTTCAAGAGCAAGGTTCCAGCAGTGTCTGCTTTCTGGCGACAGCTCCTCCCTGGCCCGCAGATAACTTCCCACTTGGCACACCCTCGCATTCAAAATGACTGAGCAAGTAAAGCAACGAATCTGCGTCAAATCTTGTGTTTAGCTTGAACATTCCTCCGCGGAAACTATTCAGATGATTCAGAAGGCCGCAGCTACGGGCAACTGGTGATTGGCAGCTTCATCATGACAACACACCCACTTATGTATCACATCTCCTGCAGAGTTTTTTGGCAAAACATCAAATCACTCAGGTGACTCAGCCCCCCTAGAGCCCAGGTTTGGTGCACTACAACTTCTGGCTTTTCCCGAAACTGAAATCACCTTTGAAAGGGAAGTGATTTCAGACTCTCAATGAGATTCAGGAAAATACGATGGGGAAGCTGATGGCAATTGGGAGAACCGTGTGAGGTCCCAAGGTGCCTACTCTGAAGGGGACTGAGGTGTCACTGTCCCATGTACAGTGTTTCTTGTGTCTTGTGTCTTCTTCAATAAATGTCTCTATTTCTCGTATTGCATGCTGGATACCTTCAGGACAGACCTCGTATACTTGTAACTCTACTTTTCGTTTCATCAATTTTAGTCAAGTTATTTTACTCTCTTTTATATGGGCACCCCTACTCTTTCCTCCAACTTTTCTCCCCACGGCATTTTTTTAATGTTTTCAGTAGTTAACATTTATAGTCTGATCTACAGCCAAAACTACCTTACTCATTTTTTTGTTCATAGACTTCCTTGAAAGGTTCAAAATCAATAATCGGCATTTATATTATTGTCACTATGTAAATATTGTTATTGCAGTGCCAAGTCCTGTGCTAGGAGTAAGTGTTTCCCTTTTATTGACCTAATATCATGGTTCCTGGGACTCTCGCAGGAGAACGCTGCAAGTCACTGCATCAGGCACGTTGATCATCCCATCAGTTGCTCACAGCCATGCCGTGCGTTAGCATTGCTTCAGACTCGAACCGTGACTTTCTCATACGGTGTTTTTGTTTTCCTTAAAGTTTCTGGTTCTAACATTTGTTTTTTATTTTTGACAAAAGGTGAATGTAACTTCATCATAATAAAAAGATTTTCCATCCTTTCGATCATGGAGTTTATTTCTGTTCCCTGAAGATGTCCTTGCCGGCCTATTAGAAACTAAACCACTTGCAATTGTTTTAAAAACCAATTCTTTTATATTCTACCAAGGGAAAACTTAAGAGAGAGAGGACAGGAAATGAACGAAAGGAGAAAAGAAAGAAAGGTAGGTAATCGTGAATAATTTAATGTAAGACTTGGTTATTACAGGATTCTTCACCTTATTAATTAAGAAAAATAAAATCTACAGGGAATTTTGATTAGATATAAGGGAAGGAGTGTTTAACATTGTAGTTAACATGGAGCTAACCTAATAGTGTCCTTTTTCTTTTTAAAAAACACTCAGAAAACTGTACAGAGAGATTAAAACAGACTTCCCAACTTTTGAGTTGTATTTCAGGGGTGAAGTGGTAGAGGGTGAGGTCATGGGGGTGGTCTGTGTGTTTTCAAGGCACGGGTAGGGGAAGATACCTGGTTTTCAGTGTTATCTGTTCATACAGGTGTATTCTGAAATGTCCATCATTCTGTCTGGTTCTGTCGTTGATCCACACGCTTTGCCTCCGAGACGCCTTCATTCCTGCCTGCCTGTTCCTTCAGGTGTAGTGGTTCTCTCTCTGTTCCTTCCTTGTCACGTGTGTGGGCATGGGCCTAATTCCGCTTCCTCGCTGCCCTGGGGTATTAAAGCCCAGGCTGTTTGAAGCCCAGTCCGCGTAACCGCCTTTCCCACGCAGTGTTAATGTCCCAAGGCCTTCTTTCCCCCCACCTTGGATTCCATGTATTTCTGTAGAATGTTACTGCTTCCTTGGTGCTCTATGAGTCCGGATACGGGGCTGTTCTTTTTGGGACCTATCAATGTTTGTATTCTTAGCGCTTCCACTGTGTCCTCTTCCTCCTCCGTCTGGGGAAGTTTCTGTTTTTATTGCAACTTGGGGTCAGATTGTGGGGAGATGAGACTCATTCTCGTTTTTCCAATTGCATTTCTCCCAAATAGTTTATGTACGTGCGGAAGCTTCTATAGTAATCTAACAGCTTACATTTTTAGAAAACAAGTTCAAGAAGACCTTTTTTCTGTTTACTCCTCTGGTTTATCTCTTCCTAAAGCAATGAGCTGCCTCACTACTTAAAAAGAGTATGGGAGGAGAAATAAGGAAAAGATGAACTAACAGGAGAAAAAACATTAATATTTCAAAAATAGGATATGTCTCGGGGATGTACAGTACAGTATAAGAAATGGAGTAGCCAAAGGATTTATACACATGACCATGGACATGAACAAGGGTCGAGGGATGGCCTGAGGGAGTGGGGGTGCTGGGTGGAGGGGGGCAAAGGGGGAAAAATTGGGACAACTGTAATAGCACAATCAATAAAATTTTTAAAAAGAAATGAAAAAAATGTTATCATGTCTTAGATAAACCTGTTGAAATGACAAATTTACAGAATCATATTTGCTGATATTTATGACTTACTGTGTACCAGACATGTTTTAAGAGTTTCACATTATCCACTAATCCAATCATCACAGTAATTAAATAGGTACCGTTACTGTTCTGATGCTACAGAAAAGGCAACTGAGATGCAGAGGAGTCAAGTGATTTTTTTCAGTAGTCTTGGAGCTTGTATTCAAACCCAAGAAGTCTGGCTCTGTAGTTCACCTTCTTGAATACTACGTCCTTGGTCCTCAAATGACCCCACTCCCCTCCCAGGACATTCAGAATGCGTGGAGAGTGTGGGTCTGACTTTCCTAAAGACCGGGGAGAGTTACAGCATTTAGTGGACGGGGCCCGGAGTGTTCTACGTCCTGTATGCGAGGGAGGGTGCTGGGCGATGGGAAGTCGGTCCGTCCAAAACCCAAAGGTAACTGCTCCTGAGAAACAGAGCATTATATTATTCTGGCTCTGAATGACCAAAAATGACTCAAAAAGTTTTTACAAACTTAAGCAGACTACTATTTACAGAAAACATTACAAATGTTATTCAAAAATAAATTGATACGCAGATTTTCCACTTAGCCCTTTTAAGGTTTTCTGGGAATAGGTAAGTCCCATGTTACATATAATATTCTCTTCCAGAAGATGAAAGGATCTAGAAAGCCTTTTAATTGATTTTATGAAGCTCATAAAACGGGGAAATTAGATTTTGAGAAATATTACCAGACACGCTGAGGGAATTTAATTATGATAAAAGGATCACTATATCAGGAAGATATAACAATTATAAATGTATTCATGCTGGTGTGAGTTGAATAGTATCCTACCCCAAATTCATGTTCACCCAGAACCTCAGAATGAGACCTTATTTGGAAATGGATTATTTGCAGATGTGACTAGTTAATGTAAGATCACACTGGAATGGGAAATTGGGGTGTGCAAACTCTAACGACTGGTGTTGTTATAAGAAGAGGAGCGGGCAGGCAGAAATGACCAGGGAAGGAGACCACGTGAACACCAAGCCAGTAATCAGAGTTATGCTGTGCCACAAGCCAAGGGGTGCCTGGGGGCACGAGAAGCTGGAGGGAGCAAGAAAGGGTTCGTCCCTGGAGCCTTCAGAGGGAACAGGGCTCTGCCAGCACCCTGTTCTGGAATTCTAGCTTGCAGAACTGTGAGAGGGTAAGTTTCTATTGCTTTAAGCTACCTAGTTTTTGATCATGTGTTATACAACCCGGGAAATAATACACCGAATAACAGAGCTCCAAGACACATGAAACAAAAGCTTGCAGCATTGAAAGGAGAATAGACCATTCAGACTATTGAAGATTTGTATACCCTGCTTTCATTAATGTTGGAAAAAATAGACAGAAAATCAGTAAAGGTTATAGAAGGCTTGAAAAACTCTCTCAACCAACTTAATATATCTGTATAATACTTCATCCACAGCAGCAGAATGTATTCTCTTCACATAAAACATTCTCCATCAATGTAAATGGATTGAAGCCATTCAAAGTATGTGTCCGATCACAGTAGAATTAAATTAGAAATCAATGATAGAAGAAAATTTAGGTGGTCTCCAAATATTTGGAAATTTAAAAACACACTATAGCCCGGCTGGTGCAGCTCAGTGGATTGAGCGCAGGCTGGGAACCAGAGGGTTCCGGTTCGATTCCCAGTCAGGGTACATGCCTGGGTTGCGGGCCAGGTCCCCATGAGAGCCATGTGAGAGGCAACCATACATTGTTCTTTCTCCCTCTCTCTGTCTCCCTCCCTTCTCCTCTCTCTGAAAATAAATAAATAAAAATCTTAAAAAAAAAAAAACACTATAAAATAACCCATGGGTAAAGATAAAATCACAAGGGAAATTAGAAAATATTTTGAACTTGAAAAACTTTAGCAAAATTTATGGGATGCAGCCAAAGCCTTGCTCAGGAGGAAACTCACAGCTTTAAATTCCTGTATTAGGAAGGGGTGTCCAATCAACAGTGTAAGCTTTACCTAAAGAAACTAAAACAAGAAGAACAAATAACCCGAAGCAAACAGAAAGAAAAAAATGATGAAAGTCAGAGCCAAACAGCAATGAAATAGAGAACAAAAACAATATAGGAAGTCAGTAAAACCAAAGGTTGGTTTTTTGAAACAACAAAATTGGTTTTGATGAACACAATTCATAAACTTTTCACTATTCTGACTAAGAAAGAAAAAAGAAAAGATACAAATTACCAAAATTTGGAATAAAAAATAGGACATGATTACTGACCCCATAGAAATTAAAAGTATTATAAGAGAACATTATGAGTAACTTTTTGGCAACAAATTAGACCACTTAAATGGACAAATTGCTAACACGATAAAAATTAACAAAACTAATTAACAAAGTAATAGAAAATCTGACTAGAACAATAAGTAAAGAAAATAATTGGTAACTAAAAATCTTCTCACAAAGGACAGCCCAGGCCCCAATGGCTTCACTGGTGAATTCTAATATCTAAGGAAGATGGGTTACCAATCCTACAAAAGTGTTTTCAGAAAATACAGGAGGAAAAATCAGTTCCCATGCATTGAAACTCAGATATCAGATGAGTCAAATCCATCACGAGGAAACGGCAGACCAGTGATTCTTCATGAGCGTGTGTACAAAGTATGTTAATAAAATAAAAGGGAACTGAACCCAGCAGTGATGTAAAAGAATTAGACACGGTGTTCTAATTTTGAGGCTCTACACAAAGATAGCGCAGTGCCTCAAAATCAGGTAATGTAATATGCCACGTTAATTGAATAAATAACAAAAACCACACTATCATTCCAGTAGACACAGAACAAGCATTTGCTGAAATCCAACACCCATTAAAGATAAAAACTCTCCACACGCTAAGGATAGAAGGGACGTCTTTCACAGGGCATCTGGACCCCTGAGGGTCTTCACATCCTCCGTAGCCACACAATAAAGAGCTGGGAAATCACGTTTTATTCATGAAGGTCCACATCCAACACTTGAGAGCCTGAAGTTCAAGCCACTTGTGGCAACGTTAGGATGCTTATTCTGTATTCAAATATTTGGCTGGGAAGGAGATTGAGTCTGCTCTCATGAGTAGTACGTCTAATAACTGCATCTAAAATACTTATACCAAAGTTCTACACAAAGCAGAGGACTTACAGATGGCATGAAAAAGGTAAAGACTTATCTTTAACTAGGCCTTCAAAAGAAGGCCTAATTAGCACTGGCTAGTGTGGCTCAGTTGGTTGGAGCTTTACCCCATAACCAAAGGGTTGTGGGTTTGATTCCTGGTCAGGGCACATACCTAGGTTGTGGGGTCCATCCCCAGTCCGGGTGTGTATGGGAGGCCACCGATCAACGTTTCTCTCTCTCCTTCCTCTCTATCTAAAAGCAATGAGAAAAAAAAAAGCCAGTGGGTGAAGAAAAAAAATTTTTAAAGAAAGTCTGCTTGTAAATGAGGAAAGAGAGGACTACTTTTTTTTTTATTGGAAGTTGAGGTATTGTTATGTCATTATTCAGGGAAAACACCTTAAAGTAATCGTGACTACCGTTCTCTGCTGAGTTGGAGGCTTTATCCACACTGCTGCAAGGCAGTGTTGTAACTGAACACGATTCCTCACAGGGTTTCCCCCGGCGATAGTAACTCAAGGCAGACTTATGTTAGGGTTCTACTTAAATTCAGCATCTCTGTCTTTGACTGCAGAGAGATTTAGCACATAACTATACATCATTGCCCCCATATTGTCTTGGGCTGCTGGTATTTATGTATCAAGAAAGTTGTTCCCCTGTATTTTAAGTGGTGACTTTCTGAAATGTACTAGCAAAGGACTCAGGTGTTTTGCTTTGTAATCTACTAAAGAAATAAAGGCACTTTAGTTTATGAATAGACTGCTTATTTTTCCAGGAAAACTAGTATTCATAATTATGGGATAACAATGACCTCTTCAAAAGAGCAAAACAAAATGTAGGCATTAGACATTAAAATTATTTCAAAACTTTTTTTAATTTGTGGTTAACTAAAATAAGAGCACGTGCTCTGTGGAGGCGAGACCAGCAGGAGCGATCGACTGGACGCAGGCCTCACTGCGCTCCTTCCGAACTCCAGGCCGGGGTTGGCCATGCGAATACTGTTTATGATGGCTCACATTATTTCTAACACCTCAGTTTGGAGAACTATAATGCTCTCCGGGATAAAAGTTCAATTTACTGAATCATTAAAAATTTCAGAAAAGCAAGAAACTAAGATTTATTTTTAGTTCTCAATCACAGTTGACATGCAAAATTAAATGAGTTTCAGGTGTACAGCACAGTGATTTGACATTTATGTCACTTACAAAGTGATGAACCCGATAAATCGAGTCCTCATCTGATTACCAGGAGAGAGTTTTAATGAAGAAAACCAAAAAAGAGACTGTTAAAATATGTTCCAGTAGAAAACTGTGCACTGTGATCATCAGGCCTGAGTCCCTGTGCTGGTTTGTCCCTACTAAACTTTTTTCTTCCCATTTCCTCCTCAGCAGAGGCTGAGGCACCAGGAAGCTGACGAAGCCAAAGCTTCAGGGCCCTGCCAAGGCCCAGGGAGGGTCCTTAGCACTGTGCTTACAGGGTCTTATGCTTTTGTAACACCAAGGTGCAGGGCCAGAAGTTTCCCTCCCATTTAAATGTGCCCTAGGGTGCCTGGTACTGGAAATTGAGTATTAGGAGAGAAACAGGGTTTGAAATGTATGGAGCCAGAGAAATAAGCCAGGCTGTGAGGGACAAATACCATATGATCTCACCTTTAAGTGGAACCTAATCAGCAAAACAAACAAGCAAGCAAAATATAACCAGAGACTTTGAAATTAAGAACAATCTGACAGTAACCAGAGGGGAGGTGGGAGGAGGTAATGGGGGGAAGGATTTTCAGGAACAACTATAAAGAACATGTGGACAAAACCAAGGCGGGGTGGAAACATGGGTGGGAGGTGGGGATGGCTGGGGTGGGGGAGGGAGTGGTGGGGGGTAAATGCAGACAACTGTACTTGAACAACAATAAAGTAATTGAAAAAAGAAAAACAAAACAAAACAAAAAAACTGGAAATGTATGGAGCCAGAGAGTAGATTGTGGAAAATGTCCAATAATTAAATACTGTGAAATTATTAGCAGAGGATTTGTTTTCATCAATACCTATCAAAATAAAGAGTCTGTCCACAAATTTGATATACTTGATAATACGGCATATAGTTACAAAGGCACCATGCTTGCTTGTTTGTTTATGGGAACCATACAGAACAATTTGTCTGATTTTCTTTTTATGGAGGGCAGGGTGGGGCAGAGCGAAGAGATGGAGAGAAGGGGGACGGGAGGAGAGGGAGGGAGAGAAGGAGGAGGGGGGATGGGAGGAGAAGAGGAAGAAGGAGGAGGAGAGGGGCAGGTGGGGAGAGCATATTCCACTGGACGGTCAACCTCCGTGGTCAAGAACAACTGGACTTCCTAACTACGGGTGCCACATTGACCAGCTACATGAGTACAAAATTAACTTCGGAGCCCTTTGTTAAAAAGTTGACAATTTCAAGACGGTAACAGCATAGCGTTAAGTCAAGTGTGGGGCCTTTCTGAGCTTGGGGACCTGTGTGACGGCACAGGTCACACACCCAGGGAGCTGGCCGTGGGGGTCACGAACGCCCTTTGGTGCCTCCACCAGCTCTGTCTGTGTTTCTGTCACAGCAACTAAAGCTCAAGATTGAATACCACAGCATTCCTCTAGATTCTTACCCCAAGTGGGTAAACCCTCCAATTTTGGAAATTATAATACATCTGCAGTGTGTTTGTGAGTCCTGACACGGAACTCTGTATACAGTGGATGTCGATCAAATCTGATGAAGTCAGTTTTGCCTGGAGGCTGAGCTCTGGATGTTTGTTCTGGTGCTAGAATTCTAGGAATCTGCCTAGAAATGTACATGTCTCTTGGCAAGAGATATGTTGCCCAAAAGTTTGTGTGTTCTTTAGATCTTTGTAAACTAACTCCTGTTTTCAGTACTTACACTTCAGGCAACTTCATGGGGAATCATTTTGTCAGGGCAAGAACCATTCCTTTCAGAAGTGTGGATTCTCAAAATCACTTGCTGAAAGTGAGGCACACAGAGCTGTCCCCCAGCCCCCCGCTCCCGGTTCCATTAGAAATGCCTGCTCCAAAGAGCAGGGTCATCCATGGCCTGAGCACCTGACCCACGCACGGCCTCTGCACACCACCGGCCCTGACCTCTAGACGAAATTAAGATTTCACCAAAGAGGGTGAATCACATACCCACCCCTATCTCTGGACCCTGATGGAGTTGACTGGACTTTGTGGCACTGTGTGGCTTTGCTTAGAGACATATTCCTGGCCATCGGTTTCTGTGTCCCCTTCTGAATCCCAGAAAGAATTCATTTAAGCATGTAGGACTACCTGTCCTGACCAGAGTGAGTCTAGGTCTGAACACAGGGAAAGCGTAGTAATTCCAGAGGGATTATATCACCACTCTCTCCACAGAGAACCTGCTTTAAGGGAGAAGAGTCTCAAGGCCCACAATGAGTTTAAAAAAGGCACTGGCAAGTCTGGCTGGTGTAGCTCAGTGGATTGAGCGCGGGCTGGGAACCAGAGGGTCCCGGTTCGGTTCGATTCCCAGTCGGGGCACATGCCTGGGTTGCGGGCCAGGTCCCCAGTGAGGGCCATGTGAGAGGCGACCATACATTGCTCTTTCTCTTTCCCTTCTCCTCTCTCTGAAAATAAAATAAATAAATAAATAAAATCTTTAAAAAAAAAAAAAGGCACTGGCAAAATAAGGGACTATGGCAATCTGGATTCTTTTTGTGATCCCGCACGCCAGCATCATTTTGACCAGAAGTGCCCTTGGGAAATCCCACCTCTTCCGGGAATCCTTCCAGAGTAATTCAGAGAAGAGCTCAAAGCTCAGCTTTGTCTTATCCATGTGGAACACAACAGATAACCATACCCTGCCCTCATCCCTTTTATGGTTACCACACGTGGAGGCACTCAGGAAATATTTGATGAGTGAATGAATGAATGAGTGAATTCCTAAGAAGTATATTGATCACTTACTCTGTGCCAGGCCTATCTTGGGAAATACCAACTGAAATCAGACATGGACCCTGGCCTCATGGAGCTTACAACCTAATGAATGATGTAGCTACATAATTGCCTCCTTGTTCACACGCAGCTCCGCTCTGCCGCGGCCCTGAGTGAGCTCCAAGTTTCTGTCTGTGCGCATCTGTCTGTTACGCATGTTTGTGAAGTGCCCGCCATGTGCCCAGGAACTGGAGACCCAGAGATCCAGCCTTGGTCCCTGCACCGAAGGGTCTCACAACTCCGGGAGGCAGTGGAATGGCTGGGAGGGGCGAGGAGTGAACAGAAAACCACGTACATTCACTTCAGTGTGGTAAGGACTTTGGGGGCCATTCTGAGAGCATAAAAAGATCTCTAACTCCAAGAAGCAGTGCAGCTTGGGGAAAGAACCCTGGCTTCCAAATTCAGCCTGGCCACTTGCTTGTAACCTGAGGCAAAACGATGCATCTCACCTCAAGGTCAGATCAAATGAGATGATTGTAGGCGAAAGTACTCTGCGAACGGTAAAGGACATTCACGGGTTAATAAAGAAATTACCATTCTTTTCTTTTCTGCCACAGTCAGACAGACAGAAGGGGCAAGGACAATCTCTTCTTGCATCTGTTATGGAAGTTAAAGGAATTTTCTTGATCACAAAGCCATTTCTGTCCATAGCAATATTGTTGGACAGGCTTATATGGATAAAAGTTGTATTTCTCCCATCACTTTTGCAGCAGCTTCTTTGTGTGGTGGCTTAATTTTTTTCCTACTAAGCAACGCTAACCTGAACAGTATCTCCTCCGCCCTGTGTTCTGCGGCCTGGACTCTTACCGAGAGCAGAGAGGCCCACAGCCCCGAGGAGCTGCCAGAAGCAGGTTCTAAGCTGTTAGCCTCAGGACTCAGCTCCCAGTGGAAGGAATGGCTTGTTCCTGGAATTCTACCAGCACCAAAGCCTAGCCAGGAGGGGAGAATGGGCTGTGGAGCTCCCATGATTGAGTGCAGGGCTTGGGGAACACTGCATTTGTACCTGACTGGAATGCAGTACACCCAGCTGTGCCTGTGGGAAAAATGGGGCCGCATGTTACCCGGACAGGCCCAGGGGAGGCCTGCCTGCAGTCTTACAAACTCGGAGACCTATAGTAACCACAAAGAATGGTCTAAAATTAATTACCTAAAAGCATTGCGTGTCCTAGGCCAGTATTTTCCTCTAACAAAGGTCAATCTTCATCTTAACTGAGCCCATCTTTTTGCATCTGCGGTAACACTCCTTTAGCAGGTCAAGGTAACTTCCCTTTTCCCCAGGTCCCTAGGGCAGGAACTGAGACCACAGATCCCCTCACTGTTATTTCTTATCATGCTAATTGTTCACGGTTAACTCTCCTGTACCCACCTGTGTAAAAGAAGTACCTGTCTATCATTTTACCTTCCATCCAGCCCCAGAGGTTCCCATTTTGCTTTCTCCAGCCTACCTGATCTATCACCAGTGGACTTTACCTAACCCCGCAGGGTTCCTCCTTCGAATCTAACCTATAAAGAAGGCGCTAAACTGCCATTCTCCGGAGCATTTCTCAGTCCCTTGGGATTCTGCTTCCTGGTAGTTGTCAGCGGCTTGGCTCAAATAAACTCATAAAGATTCTCTACAGGTTTGAATGTTCCTTTTGTTGATATGTCTGAAAGCACTGTGACCTCTGTTGGCTTCCGAATGTCTTTCTCAGTAACACCAAAGCTCTTGGACATTTTCAGAAACTTGAAAAATTATTTTCTTATTTTCCCCTGGACTATGATAAAGTCATGATTTTTAGTCAATATTTTTACTTTTAGATTAGCACCTTATTAAATCTAATATGCTAATTTAATACAACCTGTAATAATATTCACAAAAAAGAAACAACTGCTAATTTCCTACTTTAACAAACGATGCAAGGTATTAATTTAAAATAACTGTCTGAAAGCTATTTGTTGATGAATGAATTTTGAAACAACACTGTGCTCTGTTAGCGAGCCCTGCGAACATTAAGACAGACTGAAATTTTACTGTGTGGTGAATGATGGCTTCGAAGAAAGATGAACTTTTCTCATGACCTACTCTTAGAATTCTTGAGATTTCCCATGAGTTTTTTTGGATAAATTTTAGTGTTTTCTTTCTAAGTGGCAAGAAAGGAGAAGGTTTTAGGTGGCTATTTGGAAGCATGTTTGAGAAAATAAAACACATGAGGGTGGAGAGAATTCTAATCAAATGAAAAGTCAAATTAGATACAGGGTCGCTATTGATTTTTAACGTTACTTCAAAGTGCTAAAGAATCTTGATTTCTGTTGAAAGAATTCTAATCAAATGAACACAACAAGGATCTGAGTAAAGAGTGTCTGTCCTTAGTCTAATTTTCAGAACTATCGTCATTCACGTGCAGCCGTTCGTTTACTGCACATTAGTGCGAATGTTTCATAAGCACTCTCAGGTTAAACAGAACTTCATTGTGGACTTAACACAACGTGACCAGAAGTAAAACAGATTGCAACTTTCTCTTGAGTGTGTGGGGCTTGATCAGATCCTCAATCAAGAAATAAACTGCAAAATTCATTTGTGGGGAGTAGCTAGAGAAATTTGAATATGGACATTAAGGAACTACTAACAACTGTGTTGGCAGTGATGGCATTGTGGGGGCAGGGAAATGTCCCTATTCCTTTGCAGTGCCTGCTGAAAGTATTCAGGGGTGCAGTGTCATGGTGTGGGGGTTTATTTTAAAACACTTCACAAAACAATAAATAAAGCAAATATGGAAAATGTTA
This sequence comes from Micronycteris hirsuta, assembly GCA_004026765.1. Lineage (NCBI taxonomy): Eukaryota > Metazoa > Chordata > Mammalia > Chiroptera > Phyllostomidae > Micronycteris > Micronycteris hirsuta. The sequence continues at coordinate 18,701 of PVJI01002552.1, forward strand.
ATAACTCTTAAACTCTGGTGATGGAAATACGGGGACTCCTTACACTCTCCCTCTACTTTTCTATTTTTGAAAATGTTGGTAACCACCACCAAAGTGAAATAAAGTGTAACCACTCAAGGGTCCGACCCCACTGGCTCCCTCTAGTGGCTGCTCATGTGGAGTTGCATGCACGCGGACTGTCCTGGGAGTCTTGAGCATCCCCAACCTAAACTCTTTCAACTGCCCATCGTTCCTGTCACACACTCACAAGGAACCCCTCAAACTGTTTTGTTCTTTCATATGTTGGCTTTTCAAACTAGCAACTGAGGCAGACATCATCACTCCCTTTAACGGCCTGGATGTCACACAGGTGTGATTCCCAGCTGGGACTCGCTGAGGGAGGACAGGGCTGGCGGTTCCGTCTGTCTTGTCCAAGGTGGATGGGAAGGCTTTCCTGGATGGCCAGTTACTTCAACTTAAAAAACAACACAACCTTGAGAGCTGCAGGTCCTTCCTTTCCTTGGGGAGAACAGGTACATGCAGGGTGGCAGGGAAGGTGGAAAACATGAGACATTCTCTTTACTGACCTCCTCTGAACCACCGTACCCCCCCCCGCCCCCCCGCCCCCCCAACCCTGCCACCAGGTTGGCCCTGATGCTCCCTTTCCTCCTGCTGGCCCACAGCCAGGGCACCCAGAAAGTTCCTGGCTAGTAGATCCTTTCCTATTTCTTCCCCAAAACGCCTGCTCCCACCAGCTGATGATCTGCTTACCAAGGGTCTCTCTGTTCCAAAACTTGTTCGTACCAGTTCCATTGCTGTGATTCAAGGACACCCGGCCCAGTAAACCTAAGTGCGGTGCTCACATCAGACAGTTCACACACGTCCCACACACGTCCCACACACACAGCGAACACGGTCTGCACCCACATTCAAAGTTTTGCCGTTAAACGAGCTTTTTAGTGTCTTTACATAAAATATGTAAGATGTTGAAGATTTTTTTTTATTGAAATGATTCTCAACTTTTACCAATTTTGTGAGTGAGCTAATCAACTCCATCTTGACAGTGTTGGATAAGAGGTTTTTCTCCATCCTATGATTCTCTGTCTAGATCTGAGTGAAAATAATTCAAAATCAGATTAAAAAAGTTTTTTTTCACTGAGCTTGGTGAGGGAACATATGGATTTTCCCCCTGCTGACTCATCTTCTGGCATTTTACTTGCATTACTGTTAAGATACACTTGCATTTTCTGAGTGTGCATGGATAATTGGGGACACTTTCCCCCACACCCCCCTGCACCATTTCAGCCCAGAGTGTGGGGAGGCCACCTCTGGAAGAGCCTTCCCCTTCACTGTGGGCTACCCACCCGATGGAGGATCCACATGCCCACCGTCAAGGTCTAACCTGTAGGGAGGCTCTCCGGAAACACTGCAGGTGCCTCCACGTCAGTGAGGGGTTTGGGCACTGCTTTCTCTGGGGAAAGCCAAGATCAGGCGTGCTCGGGTTCAGAAGGGCCCGGAATCAAAGAGCGGGGCTCTCCAGAGCAGCGAGTTGGGAGGTGTTGAAGCTCAGCTTCTGGAAGAAGCTGCTGGGGACTGGCCACCTCCCAGGTGATGGCACCATGGGGTGGGGTGATGGCAATCTACCTCCACCCCAGCTACCTTCTTGGAGAGCAGCTTAGACACCAATGCCAAGGTAAGATAAAGGTCAGACACAGGCAGGTGCGGATGTAGTCTTTGGACCTGTCCCATCATAGCCCAGGACTGAAGGACTCAGGGACAGAGACTGCATACAGGAACATTCTCACCACCAGTGGGGATCTGGGTGCGGTTTAAGGAAGGAGCCTGGCCCCCTCTGAGCCTTAGTTTCCAACTTCACTAGCCAGCAGAGTGGACCTGTGACCTCCGTGACCCCTTTCAGCTCTGCTGACTGACGAGGCTGTGACCCACCTGCAGTGGTGAGACCAGCCAGTCACCAGCAGAGAATGGACACCCCAACAGGTCCCTCATCGTTACCCAGAGAGATGGGGCGAATGGGACAGCTCCGAAGCTGGGATGAGGACGCAGGTCTTGGCAAAAAGGCGGAGCAACTCTGCCCCTTCCAGACAAAAGCAGAGACAGGATGGGCCCTGGTCTGTCTGCCAAGCCCCTGAGTCTCTGCAAGTGTGGGAGGGGCTTCTCCAGCGGCTGGCGACTGGCGCGGGGAGGGAGGGGGCCCTGCTGCAGCTCCAAGCGCTGGTCTGGGCCCTGTGGCCCATGCCCAGTGGGAGAAGGAGAGGGTAGGAGAGGGTGGACAGGGGTGGGGTAGGGAGAGGCTGCCTCTGGCCCCCTGGTCAGGGACAGGTGGGGAGGTTCCAGGACCTGGATGGTCACAGGTCTTCCATGCCCTCCCACAGGTGGCTCTGACCCCGAGCAGGGGCAGGGGCAGGTGGGTCAGTCCTCTTTGGGCGCCCGGAACTCGGGCATGCTCCAAGTCCGGGGCGGTGGACGCGCGTCCCGCTCCACGTCCTCAGAGATGGTGCGGATATCGCTGGCGAAAGGAGAGATGCGCGCACGGGTCCTGAAAGCGGCCAGCGCCTGGCTGCCGCGGGGCCGCAGGCTCCACTGCCGAGTCAGCTTGTGGGCCTCCTCCTCCTGCTTCATCCTCTCCAGGACCTCGTGCAGCACTGAGCGGAAGAGCCGGGTCACCTCCTGCACCTCGGGCTCCTGCTCCGCCACCAGCTGCCGGAACCTGCGCGGGCGGGGCGGTCACGTGTCTGTGGCGCGTGGCCCCAGGGGCTTCCGTGTGCGCCCCTGAGGTCAAGTCCCAAGTCCTCCACTTCCCCACTTCTCCTGAAGCGAATGAGGAGCCACCCTTCCTCCTCATTGCTTCAACCTATCCTGAGTTCAAATCCCAGCTCTGCCAGTCTGGCCTCCACGAGTCTCAGCTTCCTCATCTGTGCGCTGGGGTCATAGCCACCTTTTTGTGAGGTTTAGTGAGCTGACACATGAAACACTCCTGGCTCTCACACCTCCCAGGGGTGTAAGGTTTCTGGCTCACCCTCTCCCTCCAGGCTCTGCCCACTGGCCAGACTGGTTTCTCTGCTTAGGTCACCGCCCTGAGACTTTCCTTCCACAGCTCCCAGAGCTGTTTGGCCGTGCACACCAGGCCCCCCGCTGACCCCTGTCTGTGCTCCAGCCAGGAAGAATCACGCGTGTCCCCCCAGTCCCAGGTCTCTGGCTCCCTGTGGTTTCCTCTGCCTAAAGTGTCTTTCCTGGTGCTCAGGAGTGAATGGTAGTTGCCACGCCCCTTTACTGCCGGGTTCTTCCACCTGAAAGTCAGCTCCGCTCCAGCCTTTCAGCAGCGACAGGAGGCCCAAAATGTGACCGGACAATTATTACCATATGTACATCCCCAGCTTCCCGTCACTTATGAGGTGCGGCCTGCCAGCCCCCATGACTCAACCCCCCGCCCCCCTGTCCCCAGGGGGGCTTCTGGAACTAGATCCATGGGGTGGGGGTAGGGGGAATTCCATGATGCAGAGTAAGAAAAGTAGGAATGGGTAAGATTCTCAGCCCAGAGGAAGAAGCAGGAGGGAGTTAAAAAGACGACAGAATCCGAAAGTGTGCAGACAGACTGGAGAAGGAGTTTTTAAGGCACTTTTCCAAGGAAAGGTGTACAGCAGACACATACATTGGTTAAAGACAGGTGGGAAGATTTTGGAGACTACGGGGGACTTTAAGATGTTTTATCGGGGATCTGTCTTTCTTTATTCGTGTCGGAGAAATGCAAGTAAAGAACCTAGTTTTGGTTGTTGGCCTCTGCTTCCTCGACCTCAACACAAACCCATCTGACACTGGACTCTGCAGGCCACGGGTCTATCAAGTTACGGTTCTGTTCAGGGACACCATTGTAGCCAAGCCCTCCCTGTTCAGTGCCCGAGGGCTCTGCACCCTTCCCTCTCTCTCTCTCTCTCTCTTTCTCTCTCTCTCTCTCTCTCACACACACACACACACACACACACACACACACTTCAGGAGAGCTAGTGTGAAATAGGATCATTGTTATTTGGGAAAACCTCCCCGAGAAGGTAATATGGAAGATGAACTAAAAGGAAGGAGCCAGCTCGTTAAAGCCCAGGATTCTGCAGTCACGACAGGGAGAGCAGAAAGTTCAAAGGCCTGGGGTTCTCTCCTATCAGAGCTCAGGAGCCTGGATCCAGGAGCTGCCCCTGCCTGATGTCCCACACCTTTCAGATTCCTCCTTCTGCCGAGCTCCTTCTAACACGACTGGGTCACTCAGGCCCCCTGGCTCCAGTCATGGTAACCGCAGGTCCTGCCCCCGCACCCACCCTCCCTGGAGCCTGCGGCCCCACAGCTGGGCCCCCTGCCAGCGCCAGGGGTTACCTGAGGATGGCGGGCCCACAGTAGGATGGGTGGATCTTGGCGCAGACATCCTCCAACTGCAGCCGCTCGCCGGGGCTGAGGTCGTAGGTGGTCCGGGGCGTGCTGGCCAGCCAGCTGTAGTCCACTCCGGTGCAGATCTTCCTGACCGTGTTGCTGCGCTCCCGCTGCTGCCTCTCGGCCTCTCGCATCTGCCCCGCCAGCTCCATCATGAGCGTCTCCAGAACCATCTCAGCTGGGCTCCGGGATGACGGCCGGGGCAGGGCCTCGTTCCACCGGAGCCAGGGGATGAGGGACATGGTCCCGCAGGCCCTGCTGAGACAGGGCAGAGCACGGGTGTCTTCCTTGGGCCCCTCTGACAGTTAGGGTGAGGAGAACAAGGAGCAGGGAGGAGAGCTGGAGCCCAAGTAAGAAGACCTCTCCGTCCTTACAGCGGGGCGGCCTCGAGTAAATCGCTTAACCTCTCTGAGCCATCATTTCTAATTCTGTAAGACAAGATAGGGTTGTTGTGAGAAACAGTTGTGAATAAACTTGGGATGTTCTAAGCACCACATAAAAGTGAGACATACTCATGGTTATAACAATCCCTAAAATACCAGGATGATTGAGCCCAGAGAAACTGCCTCCCAAACCCCTGCTAACTCCAAACAACAAAGAAAACCTACTGTGTGGCTGAGCACAGTCTTACCCCTATGATTTAAGGGGGAAAAATACACATACACAGTACAGATGCCTACATCCTATGTCAACCTTACAGCAAAACACTCTAAGTTTCTCAACGTCCTGGCCTGTTGCTGAAGGAAGCTTAGAATTGTAGGGGGTTGACATCATCCTGAAAAAGGCACAACTAGCCCTCCATTTATTGATGCACTTACTCACCACTCATTCACTCAGAAGCATTGATCAAGCACGGGTAGACCTCTGTGGAGGAACACACGTGGGAAAGCGTGTCAGAGGCCCAGCTCCCCCGTGGCACCGGATGTGAAGAGTAAAAACCATAACACCCAGGAAAAGAAGTAAATGTACCTGGAGAAGCGCAGAGTCGGTACTGATGGGGGAAGGGAAGGAACGGCTAGACGGCAGAAGGCACCACAGAAGGCTTCGTGGGTGAGAGCAGGGCGAGGTGTGAGTGCAGGCATCAGACACCTGGACTGATGGAGAAGGTGTCCCAGGTGGAAGACCCACACCTGGGGTGCAGGAAGCATCAGGGCTGAGAGCGGAGACCGAGCTCATCAGCGTATTCCCACAGAGTCCTGCCCGACACAGGCTTGGTGACTGACTGACTGACCAGGTGAATGAATGGAAGGTGGACGAGCAGATGAAGGGTGGATGAGCTGCCGTTTCAGGCGTGCCCCGCTGCCTGCCAGGGTTTGTGCCTCTGACGACAGTGAAGGCAGGTACCATTCCAGGACTCAAGTCTGAAGTGGATGTTCGAGATGGCCTGCCTCCCCTTTCTACCTCTTCTCCCCTCCCAGGGGCTCCCCCTTCCACGAACCATTGGTCGTCTTCCTGCCTAGACTCTCCTGACGCGGAGCGAAGAGATCCAAGGAGCAAAGACTCAACAGCATGGGGGTGAGGCCTGTGTCACCTCCCGAGGACACGCATGTCTTTAGGCAGCCCTCCCGCCACCCTGCTGCGGCGATGCGTAGCCCAGAGAGATGGCCTGCTAGTGCTGGAGAATCAGACACAAATGGGGAATCATTATCGGTGGGAGCGGCCTTCCGGAGCGGCGCAAACCAAACTTTTGCCTTACCCACAGAGACTGGAGCAACCGACTGCCACAGCAATTGTTCAGATTAGGCACTCTAAAAACCTTGATCCTCCACTCGGCCGGAGCCTGTCACCGACTGGGCCTCAGACTCCATCCTGAGTCCTTCCTGGGAGGTCAGGAGGGAAAAACCGACCCTTGAGCCCTGCTCTTGTTCTCGGGGCAATTAGGACCTCTTCTTTGCAGTCCTTAACAGCTCCGTGTGTTCCGGGGGCTGAGGCTGGGCCGCAGCGTGGGGAAGGAGGGGATGGAGATGGGCTGGCTTCTGTCCTAAGCACCAGGAGCCTCAGCCCAAGGCCACGGGATTTGATCACTTCAGGCAAAGGGAGTGCTTGTAACTGAATGTACTGCCTTCCCTGGAGTGTCTGTGTCTTTAAAAGTACACGGGTCAGGTGGATGCCTAACACCGAAAGGTGTCATTCCGGGCGTTCATTCAGCCCCACTGCGGGGCACTCCAGATACGTATGGGTCAATAGTGCCCGCAGGGGCAAGCGACTGTGTTGGCCCATTTCACAGCTCAGGCCTTCATCAGGGTCCCTCCCTCCGGCTAGACACTCACTTCTCGGGCCAGCTCCCCTCCGAAGCCTTCTCTGACCCTCCTACCTCACAGGGAGATGTGACAACTCCCTAGCCCGTCCCCTGACTGCGCTCTGCACAGACGTTTTTCATAGTAGCAGGAACACTTTAGGAGCGTGACTGTCTCCCTCCCGTGGCGCTGTGTGTCACCTGTGTGCGGGGACAGCGATGCCTTATGCACCTCCGCACCCCTGGTGCCGGGTACAGAGTGCAGGGGTGCTGAGTAAATGTCAGACAAATGAACGGGCGAATGAACGTATAAATGAAGGAATGAATAACCGAACAAAGGAATGAATAAATGATGCTTAAGTCATAATGGACGCTTCAAGGAGCAAGTCCCGCAGATCTGAGCTACCCTGAACAGGAATGCGTGTGTCAGAGGTCACGGAAAGACACTCTCTCCTCTGGACCCCTGGCTTTGCGCTCTCCCATCACCCAGATGTCCCCCCAAGAGCCCGCGGAGGCCTGATGACGGCCGGCGCAGCCGCTCGGTCTGTGCACCCGTAACAGAGCAGTTTCTGTTGTTCTGTCCTCACGGTGGACTTTAGGGGAGTTGTAATTATAATTTTTCTTTCTTTTCTTAAGATTTTATTTATTTTTGAGGGGAAGGGAAGGAGAAAGAGAGGGAGAGGAACATCAATGTGTGGTTGCCTATTGCACGTCCCCTACTGGGGACCTGGCCTGCAGCCCAGGCATGTGCCCTGACTGGGAATCGAACTGATGACCCTTTGGTTCACAAGCAGGCACTCAATCCACTGAGCACACCAGCCAGGGCTCTATAACTTTTCTGAAAATATCACCTGAGGATGAGCTATTGGTCTGAGAGTTGTTGGCTGAAGGACACGTGGGATCCCCCTGCCAGAGTGACCCCCACCTCTCTTCCCCACTGAGCCCCACCCTAAGAGGCCTCCAAACCTGGCCTTGGCCCTCGTTCCCAGGAATGCTTCTTTGGTTGACTGCTCTCAACCTCGACACCCCAGGGTGCCCCTCAGTACCACCAGGACACACTGCCACTGGCACTTGAACGCTGGGCTCCCAACCTGGAGCTTCACCAGCCTGGAAGATGACGGAAGGAGGAGACTGGTGAGGCTCAAAGCAGAAAGACGTGATGCTCTCGAACGATCTCTTATCACAGCCTGCGGTACACCAGGACGCAGGGGTGCCCTCAGCGACCTGCCACACCCTCACTTGTTAGCCTAAGTCCTGACCTCTGAGGCCTCCCAACGCAACCCCACCGACCACTCTTCCCTGCCAATCGACTGTCTCCATGGTTGCCACCAGACCTTCCTCCTTGGTCTCCCTCCTCCCTGGGTCTGCCTCCGGCCCTGGTCTGCCTCCGGCCTCGGTGTAACCCCTGTGGGGGCACCCTTTCCCCGGCCTGCTGTGGGCAGTGGCTGTTCCCTGGGGCCCTGTCTAAGCTGCCCCCTCATTTTAATTATTCTCCTCCTTTCACACATTTCCAGTCCCAACCTCAGTGTTGACAGCTACCAAGTCAAAGGCCTTAATCCAGTCGTCTCCTGAGGTGCAGACCAGGGTGTCCAGAGGCCTCCTGTGTTCTCCCTTGCAGGTTCCACTTGCACCTTCGCCCCAAACTCCCCATTGCCTGCAGTGTCTCCTAGGTCCCCCTTGGTGGCGGGCATAACCTAGTTGCCTGAACAGATGCACCAACCTTGTCTTGTCTCACTGGCAAATTCTATATCCAATTCCTGTTTTTCTCCCAAATTTAAATATTATGAGCCTCCCGAATCTGTTCACTCTCTTCTCTCCTTCCGTTACTTCAAGTCTTGACCATCTGCCAAAAATATTATAACCGCTGCCTCCTAACTGGCAACTCAGGACTAATCCTCTCATCTCATCTTTTTTTTTTTTTTTCAAAGATTTTATTTATTTATTTTTAGAGAGAGGGGAAGGGAGGGAGACAGGGAGAGAAACAGCAATGTATGGTTGCCTCTCACATGGCCCTCACGGGGACCTGGCCTGCAACCCAGGCACGTGCCCAATTGGGAATCGAACCGGGACCCTTTGGTTCCCAGCCCGCGCTCAATCCACTGAAGCTACACCAGCCAGGGCTCATCTCATCTTAAAAAAAAACAAAAAAATTATTGTTCTATTATAGTTGTCCCAATTTTCCTCCACTGCTCTCCCCGCCCAGTCCCACAGCCAATCCCAGCCTGTCATCCTGTCCGTGGGTCATTTATTCTGGTTCTGTAACTAGACCCTTCCCCTTCTTTCCCCCCTTATCCCCACAACCCCTCTCCTCTGGTCTCTCTCCGTCTGTTCCTCGTTTCCATGCCTCTGGTTCTATTTTACTCGTTTGTTTCTTTTGTTCTAGGTTCCTGGTATAGATCATCTGATCTTTATATTTTATTGTGATAAAAAAAATAAAATTTCCCGCCTTGCACACTGTGAGCACGCCGCACAGCAGTGCTAACTGCGCACGCGCAGTTGTGCGACAGCCCTCGGGGCTTTTCCGTCTCGACACTGAAGCCCACTCAGCAATAGCTGCAGCTCCGTTTTTGTAAGAGTGATCTTGTTAGAGCAAATGTATATGGGGAAAAAGTCTCATTGGTTTCAAAATAGAAATACAAATTTACAAAAACACAAGTAATAATAATTCCACATCGGAGTTACGAAACTCCTTTCCAATGTTCTATTTAAAAATAATTCTGATGTGGATTCAATTTACGATGCTTCGTGAGATGTGGAGTGGGGCCACCACACATGTCTAAGGCCTGTGAAGGTCTCTAAGTCATCCTGTGTTTACGCCCTGGGATGCTCAAAGACTTCCAATGGTCCCCATTGTCCTCAAGACCCTTTCGTGTGGATGCAGGGCCATTCATCATGTGGCTCTCCTTGCCTTCAGTGGTGAAGCTGAAGACTAAACAAGAGCCACCAAACACCCTCTTTGTGCCAATCGTCCCCCAAAAGCTCTCCCAAACCCCCCTAATTCCACCCCCTGATGAGCTCTGCCTCCTCTTGCCTTGAGGCCTTTGCACATCCCTAGAACACTGGCAATCTCCTCAGTTCCTGAATAAGTCATACCTCAGCCCTTAACTCACACTCAGTTCCCTTCAGCACTTTCTGATGCTCCCTGATCAGCTTCCGGCGCCTGGTCTCTCTGCTCCCAGGCTGCTCCGTGCTCACCCCATCAGAGCGCAGTCTCCGCGAACTGGGGTCACCTGTGTGCCCTCGGAGCTCTCCCGACTGAGTGAGAAACCAGGGCTTGTGCATCACCCTACCCACGACCCAGCACCCAACTGAGTGTCTCTGGCCCCCAGTGTGTGAGTGTGTGTGTGGGGGGCGGGGGGACTAGGTTAGAAATCTACCTAGAGAGTCCCTTCACATTCCAACATTTCTCCCCCTTCCTAGGATCCATATTTAGGTCAAGCATTTTGAGGGACACATATTTAGGTCAAGCATTACCCCCTTAAAAGGCCTTTTTTTCCTTCTTAGTCTGGATTTGCATTTGAGCTGAAAGGAGGCAGCGAGGGAATGACTTGGCAACAGAGGATCCCGCGGGGGCCGGGAGAAATATAGAAGAAAGGGAGGTGGAAGCCACTGGAGACACAATTGTCTCCATGACAAACTGGCCTCCAAATAGTCACACCAGAGCCACTTGGGGCCTGGCCAGGGCACAGTTGCTCAGGCTCACACTGTGCCTCTATTTGTAAGTTTAAAATCAAGCTTAAAAACTATTAAGTAAAATATGGGCGATTTCCTTCCTTGTGAATATACTTTTATAACAATGTGGAGGGGCAGGTTTAGACCGAGGATTCTTGGCCTCCTCAGAGTGCTTCGCTGGCCCGTGGCAGCGAGAACTGAACCAGCTCCTGGCCCTCAGCCTGCTCCCTTCTCTTCCCAAACACGCACGGGACACCAAAGCCTTCACGGCCAAGGCGCCTCCGCAATCCCACCGACTGCTGCCTCTTCGGTCCCCTCAGGCTTGTCCACACCCTCCACCCTCGGGAGGCTGGGCCCGCTCAGGCTCTGGATGTGGGCAGGTGGCTGTCTGGAAAGGGATTTCTGGGTCTCAGTACCTGGGGCCTGATCTAGAGGGCAAGTGACCTCAGGATGGACGCATGTCCTTAATCTTCCAGACGCCTCACCACAGGTGGGGCTCGGCCAGAAGAAAGCCCGAGTGTAGCCTGGGGCAGGGTCCCCTTCCCAGGGTGTGAGGCCTGTGCCCTGACCCGGGCTGGCCTCGAGAGACAGGTGCTCAACCCACACCGGATGGCAGGGACTGGGTGGGAGGTGACCTGAGTCCTGGGTTCGGTGGGCTCTTAGCCTCTCAGCCCAGATGGTGGGGTCTGGCGGGGCAGGGGCATGCTCTGAGTTCTCTCTTTCCAACCCTCCATTCTCTCCGCCTCCAACCCCGGCCAGCGCTGGAGGCTTCAACAGACAGGATTTCTGCCCGGCTATTTCTGTCTCTGGGGCCAGCTGTTCTCCCAGGAGGCCCTTCAGCAGGTCTGATTAAGTTCTTAAGGGCAAAGTAGGGAGGGGGCCCTGGAGGGAGGGAAAGCAGGGCGGAGGGAGGGCTGGCCAGACCACAGCGGAGGCTGGTTTATCCCAGGGCCTCCCCAGGCCCTGACCCACAGCTGAGACCCATGTGAGCCTGGCCGTGACTGAGTGTCGGGGGAGGAAGGTGACAGCAGGTGTGGTCTGATTAAGACACCCAGAAGCTCCATCAGAGCAGCGTGGGCTTCGCTGTGTGCTCTGCACCCTCGGGATTCTGCCCTCCCAGGTTCTGGGTTAGCCGCCGCCACGGCAGAGCCGAACTTGCCAGTGTGAGCTGCAAGGCCCCTCCCACTCCTGCTAGTGCCAGCCACGGGAGCACTACCGTGATGACTCTGGAACCTTCCCGTGACAAATTCCTGCTTCCCATTCAGTCAACAGCACCCACAACCTGCCTCTAAGGCATGAACATTGATTGAATCCTTGTTTAAGAAACAAGTAGGACATTTGGGGAAATGTGAAGATGAGCTGGAGGTGAGGGAATGAGTGCTGATTTCCTTAGGCATACAAACGGCACTGTGGTTACAGGGGGTCTGACAGAGAGCCCCCCACCCCAGGGGACGACGCTGACGTGTCCTGGCCAGAGGGTCCTGACGGCTGCAATGTCCTACAGTCAAGCCGTGTGCACACACACACAGCAAATGTGGCAAAATGCTGACAATCGTTCGGTCTAGGGGTAACTTACGGGCGTTCATTTCACTATTCTTCCAGCTCTTCTGCATGTTCGAGCATATTCATAATTTAAAAGTTGGAAGGAGTCTAGCTCAAAACTCACTCTTTACAGGATTCCTTCTCGATGCGCTCCATCCGGCGGGCCTGACTTGCTCCTCAGTGCCCTGCCCACGGTTTCTGTCACATCCGTTCAGGGCGCGGTGGCCTTTCTCACGATGGCTGCAGGTGTTGAGGGAGCACACAGTGGTGTGTGCGGGGTGGGGTGTGTCTGGGGTCCGGGGCCTGAAGCCCAGGCCTGAGCTCTGACCCTCACGACTCAGCAGACACAGGTGGGGGTGTGGTGTGCCTGTCACTGTGCGCCTGTCGCCGCGCTCCGTGCTGGGCTCCCTCCAGGAGCCTACATTCGAGAGAGCAACGGGAACAAGCAGACAAGCAGGCGCCACGCTGCTGAGGGGCGTGCCCAGGGGTGCAGCCCCCTGTCTGCAGGGGCGCAGCCGTGAAGTGGCTACAACAGCGAAGGCGTGCCCACTCTGCCCTGAGCTCTCCAGCGCAGACAAGGCACCCGGTATTGGGTGGGGGGCGAGTGCAGGCTTTAGCAGGGAAAACCTAAGTTCAATTCCCACAGCCTTCCCCTCCCTGCCATACCCTGCCTGTATCCAAGTCTGTATCCTTCATTGCTCCAAGCCTCAGTTTCCCCATCTGTAAGATGAGGGGATAGGGCACCTACTTCTCGTTACTGTGAAGATCAAATAAAGTAATGTTTGTGTAAGTGCCATTTAACTAACAAGGCCTGTGACTGTCTGTCCCCCTCAAGGCAGGGACTCTTGCCTGGGGCCCCACAAGGATAATTCAGATGTTTATGATCTCAGATCAGGAAAAAACCTGTCTTTATTTCTGCCGACTTGAACTGAAATGCAGTGTTTCCGTCAGTTATAAGTGTGGTCACAGACCACACAGTATCATCGCTCCCATGCCTTCATCTCCAGCCAGGTCGCAGATTTTTTATAACACTTTAATGCGGCCTTTCTTGAAATAGCGTGCAAGCTCATCATTACGATGAAATCATGGTATGTGTTAGACCAGACCTGAGACTAGATTTTATTATTTTACATGTTGCTGGAGAGGCACATATATTACTATATCTCAAGTTGTTTTTAAAAAATAGGTCGATGGTTGCATTTCAGTACAGCTGGTTTCTTTTGTAATCCTATAAACTTTATGCATTTAGAAATATTTTGCTGAGAATGAATCCACAGGCTTTCAAAAAGTAAGGGACCCCTGGCTTGGCACGAGCTTGACCCCAACCCTGTGCCTGGCCTTATCCCAATGCTGGCTTCTGGGGGAGCTGAGCATCCCCTCTGCTGCTCACGAAGGAGAGACTCCGGGGTGAAGCCTCAGCTTACCCAGCACCAAGAGGAAAGCCCTCACTTGTCCAGTCTCTGCCCTGTGGCATCTCTAACCCAAGCCCTTTCTCTTCCATTCTCTGCTCTTCCCCCTCCCCCTTCCACTCCCCGTCATTACCCCTTCCACACTCACGCTCTCCCAGCCTTCCCTTCAGCCTATTTTTGAACATCCCTGAGGATAATGTCTTTTCTGTGGCTCCCTGGGAGAAGCTACTGCCAGCTGCGGCTCATTAGATACCTGGATACGCTAGAAAAGCCAGCTCTATGGCTCTAGGGCAAGAAGGAAGGGCCTGGTCCCAGACGGGTCACAGTGGGAAGGGAACCAGGGACAGGAACCAGGATGTCTTGGCGGTGGGAACAGTGAGGGCTGGACCCTCAGAGTTGGAAGCAAGGGCCCGACTGCCTTGCAGGAGGAGCACTCCGGTGTGCACTGCGGCCACCAGCCCCGCCAGCCAGCTGACGACAGACAGTGCAGTTGGGGCCTGGAAGCTGTTTTCTTGGTACAGAGGGGGCCCTGCCCAGGCTCCGCTCTGAGCTGGGCTCTAACCGCCAAGCTGGGGAGCTGCAGGCCAGGGCGAGGGGCTGTCCTGCACCGAACCCAGGACCCTGAGCGCCTGCGCCAGGCTGTCCCAGGGAGCCCGCTGCCCCACCAAGCAGGCAGGGTGCTCTGCTGAAGTTGGACCCTGGGTCTGGACGGAGGCCTTGAAGCAGGTGCAGAGTGGGGGCTCCCTCTCTGACAGCCCTTCCTCCCGGCCCTGTTTGGGCCAAGGTCCAAGGCCAGCCCAATTCACAGACTGCAAATCGACCTTTTTTTCTGTGGCATCACAGAAAAGTCGTAAAAGTCATTCACCAAGCCAGGTGCGAGTCAGCCAGACATGTGGGCTTCCGCCCACCTGACCGGCACCTGCTCATCTTTCAGGGCCCACCTCGAACGTCAGCAACTCCCCCCTGCAGCCTGGCACTCACTGCCCCCCACTGTGGTAGAACCGAGGGCCTGTCATCGTGACATTGGGAACAAACACATTTCTCACTTTTCATATTGTTTTCCTCTCACCCCACCCGGCTATGAGCTCTGAGACGGCAAACACTGAATTTGTTGAATCTGCTGGCACGCGGTAGGCGCTTGATAAGTGGTTCCTGAATGAATGAATGAATGAATGGCATTCCTCCTTATTCTGAGGCAGAGGGGTAACCAGGAGGGGCGAGTGCCCAGCTCCCACAAAGCACAGCTGGAGGGGCTGATCCCCAGCACACTCTGCCCTGACCCCGCAGTGACAGCTCAGACTTTCCTCCGGACTCGGTCCTCTCCGTGGGGCCCGGCCGGCACCGCCCTGTCCGGGCCGCTGTGCTGGGCGTGTCACTGGGGACTCACAGAAAGCTCTGTGGCTGGGCGACTGAGTCCACCCATCACCCGTGTGTCCTGGTCCCAAGACTCTGCACCTCATGCTTTGTAGACACTCAAGTCGCCACTCCCAGGTCGATGCGAGAATCTGTGACTTGGGTTGACCTCCCTTCGCCTGCCTGCATCCTCCCCGTAGAAGCAGGAGGGGAAATGCTGGGGCCGGGTTCTCCCAGACAGACGTGCTGGTTCCAGAGCAGACAAAAGCTGGGGCCCCCCAAGGGTTTATAAAGCAAGGACAGGCCACAGCCTGAGCAAACTGCGAGCCCCCACACTGGCTGAGAGCTGGCGGGGCCTCCCCGTGGCCACTGCTCATTAGGCTGGCCCCAGCCTGCCCCCCCTCCCAGCTCCAGTCTGGTGGGCCCCTGCTCTAACTTCTAAAAGCACCAGGGCTCTCTGGGTGTGGAAGCCCATGTCTCCCGGGGATCGGACCCTCTTACCTGGCTTTCTGAGGTCAGCTCTTGCTGAGGTGAAAGGCGCAGCAGAGTTCTGCTTTCCACTGCCCAGTTTGGGAGGAGAGAGTGTCTGGATTTTTCAGGGAAAAGCAGAAATTTCGGCAGCTGAGGAAGGGCAGGGTAGAGAGACAACTACATTCTAAGCGTCTCCCTCCTATTTCTCTCCGGTGATTGGCTGCGGCCTCACGCTTTTCCCTTTCTTTCCATCTCTCAGAGTTTGTGCTGAGAAAACAGCGCTGACCAGAGGCGGAATCCCGCCTGGTGTTGGTGGAGCGTGTGCGCGCCGTCTCCCCGAGGCCGGATCGCAGCTCCTCTGATGCACGGGGCGGGGCCAGCTCTGATCTGCAGTTGCCGTGGAGACCCACCTAAGCCTCTTTCACCTCCAGCTGTATTATCTATCTGTAGGGGGAGCCGCCAGACATGAGGCAGACACCTGAAAAGACCCAGGTGGTCGCAGAGGCCCCTCCAGAGGGCGTTCTCGGCCCCCTGCTACCTCAGCTGCGCTGGGGCGGCACAAACCGGGAGCAAGACCACGCTCAGGACACTCTCTGCGGAGCCCCCGGGGACCTGCTGCGGGCAGGTGTTTCCAGCCGCTTGGTGGATGGTTCGGGGCTGGAGCTCCCCTCTGCCAGGAGAGAGAGGGGTGATTCTGGGTGCCTGGAAAGATGCGTCTTCACCCTCGCCGCACACATCCTTACCTGTCCTCCGCTTTGCCAATCGAAATTCTCTGCTTCCCTCAAGACAAGCGCAAGTGCAGAAAGTCGTTCTGACAATGGAGGAGGGGTGAGCCCGGGGAAGCGGAAACGTGGGCCGTGGCTGTTGATGAAGGTTTTCGAGGCGACCTGTGGAGCGGGCAGGCGCCTCCTGTGGCTGCCTGGCATCCACACGCACACCCGGGCCTCCTGTCTGTCTCTGTGGTCTGGACACCATGTCACTTCAGACTGTTCTGTCTACAGCCACACGTGACACCGGGGCACTGTACTGACCACTAAGCTGCATTATAACGGATCTCAGGTGATGGAGCGACTTGTGGGCACATCTGGTCCTGAAAGCATAGCCAAGAAGAAATGAAACCAGCCCAGCCTGCCCGCCCGCCCGCCTGCCTGTGCGTTCTGATTTTTCCCCGGGGGATAGCCCACTCTGTGCTTGCTCTTCGGCTGGTTCCATTAGGCTCCCTGCCCGCCTCCCACATCCATCTGCTCGAGCAGGGGTCTGTGTCAGCAGCCGGGTCAGACACTCCTCCTGGCCAGTTCACAGCACCATAGTCCCAGACTGGGAGGGTCACTGTTATGTGAGACTCCCACATACTGAGGAGCTGATGCCGACCTCCTCTGGCCCATAGTTCCCAAGTGGCTTCCACCCGCAGGGCCAGGTAAGGTCAGAGCAACTTGGGGCAGGTGACCGTGAGTCCTCACCTCTGAGCATCCCATTGCCATTCTGGCTCTTCCCCAAGGGCAGATATTTCCGTGCTGGTGGGAAGGGAGCAGGGGGCTAGAAGGCTCTGCCCTCCCTTTGGGAAGGTTGCTCAAAGTGTCCAGGAGAAGGGGCCAGTGACCAAGTCACACGGTCTGTCAGGCAGCGGGCACGCCTGGAGCACTCTTCGGTGCAGGCACGACACTAGGCGCTGCTGAGCGGAGGTGGTGTCCTGCTCCCTCCTCTCCACACTCCCCAGCCCAGCTTCCCCGGGAGGCTGAGTCAGACGTTCAGAGCTAAAGGCTGTACACTCTTGGGTCTTCTACTGACCGTGCTGTTGGAACGAAAACAGTCATCCGTTTTCTGCAGCCATGCGTTACTCTCACTACCGCAGCCTCAAACACACACACCGTTATGCAAATAAGATCTGCCGGGGCCAGCCGGAGAAGACTCCATTGCAACAAAATGCCAAGACGTGAGCTTCAGACTCTGGAGCTGCGACTCTGGGGAACGCACCCACAGATGACCAGGTGTTGCCTCCTCCCGACACAGCTGGCCGCTTCCCTGCACTCTTCACTGAGGCCTCTGAGCAGGAGAGAGGGGATGCCCCGCCCGCCCTGCCCTGACACCATCATTCGAAGAGGGCTGTTTGTGTTGATTGCTAATTTGTTTTGATTTGTTGGCCTGCGGAGGCTTTGTGATTATCCATGCTGAGTGTGAACTTGTACTAGAGAGAGAAGGTGGTGGTTGTTTTTCTCTTGTTTGGCATCAATAGAAGCCTCTGAAGCGTAGTTAAATATGCAGCAACTATTCAGATGGAGAGAAACCAGGGGGGCCCATGGCAGCGCCTCACAGATGGCGTTTGACTAATAAATTGAAGATGTGGAATTATGAAGCTACTGGTGCACGGCTGGATTGAATGCGGTGGGGAGACTGGAGAGGAGCCCTGACCGCAGGCTGAACGGTGAGGGTGCTCCCCTGCTTCCTCCTCCCTGGCTCCCTTCCAGATGGGGGGGGTGCGGGGGAACGGGTCAGTTTCTAACCACTCGGCACGCTTTTGCAGTCCTGCAGAAGTTCTGTGTAGCCCAAATCCTGAGTAAGACAGCATTGAGCCTACATGATAGTCACAGGTACAGACCAGACCTGCGTCCCTTCATGCTTCTCTCCAGGTGGCCCCTTTCCACTCTGGTGGCACGTGTCCTTCCCCAGGTGAAGGAGCATTGTGTCTGATGGCAGGAAAGATGAGAACGCTGACCTTCCTCCTGGCTGGCTTGCTCAAGCCCCTGCTCCCTCTCTCTCTCTTCTTCCACCTCTTCTCCATCTAGCCTTATTCTGTTTAAAATATATATACATTAAACTGAAGAGAACCAAGGAAAGAGACATAATGCATTTCCCATTCATCCATTCATGAAGGGTTCATTGACCATCTGCTCTGTGTTGGGCAGCACCTTGGTGCCCCATTCCCACAGAATTGGTTCATCACTGACTCTTATAGATTCTGCCCCGGGGTTTGATGTCACCAAAGAAGTACTAAACACAGGCTCCAATCTCATAATTCATGAGCAGAGTCATTATGTCCATGAGGGAAAACAAGTTGCAATCATCTTGCCTTTGCTTAGCACCTGGCAATTTACAAAACTTTGTCTCCTTGTGTGAACAAATACCAACCCTCCCTCGCCAGGGCCCAGGCAGGTGGGGAGGTGGACTTCTATGTGCTGGGGCGGCGAAGGGATGTTAGGGTTCATCCCCTGAGTTCAGGGAGCCCAGAACTGTCGCTCCCTTGTGTCTGGGATGAGCTGCACAGACCCGTTCTCATCGTCTCAGGGGCTGGTCCTAGAGGCAGAGGCCCTGCCCGAAGAAGAACGGGGGCTCTTCAGACACCCATCTCTCGAGCTTCAAAAGTAGACTTAACACTTGTTTGCTGTGTGATCCTCGCTTTGTGTCCCAACCTCTCTGAGCCTCAGCTGTAATTTGGAACTCCTAATACCTTCCTGGTAGAGCTGTGAGGGTTAAAGGAGACAGGTATGCGGAGCATCTGGTCCAGTGTCTGCTCAGCACAGCCCCTCGGTAAATAGCAGCCTGTCTCCGATCTGGGTGCCCCTAGTCTCTCTGTGTCTCTGCACTGGCACATCCAGAGGCAGAGCTCATAGCCCCAGTCTCCTTGCTCTGTCTAAGGAGGGACACCCCCAAAGACACCCCAATAGCACAGACCCCACCTCCAGAGTAGGAAGCAGGGAGGAGGCTGTCTCATTCTTCCACCCCCATGGGACTCTGCTGGAGCCCCCAGGGCAAGGTGCCACAGAAGTAGACCCAGACCCAGACCTGACCCAGGGGCAGACTTGCGGCCGTGGAGAGGAGCCCGGCCTGGGTCCCCTCCTGTCCTGCCAGGAATCCCGGCCTCCGACCGATCACCCAGACCAAACCCTGAGGCCCTGGACAGTGTGCAGAGAGAGAGTTTGCTTCCTGGCTGGAGAAATGCTGTTTTAAGGGCCTGACCTGGCCACTCCGTGAAGCAAGGGAGGCTCCAACTCTCCCTCAGGGTCCTCCTGAAGCTTGGGAAGACCATCACTCCGGCCTTGTTTGCTTGTGCAAACCCAAGTGTAAACATGCAGCATGGGGTAAAGCTGGCGGCCTCCTCTCAGATGCCGTCAGCCTGCTCCCCACACTTTGTCCCCCT
This sequence comes from Micronycteris hirsuta, assembly GCA_004026765.1. Lineage (NCBI taxonomy): Eukaryota > Metazoa > Chordata > Mammalia > Chiroptera > Phyllostomidae > Micronycteris > Micronycteris hirsuta. The sequence continues at coordinate 37,935 of PVJI01002552.1, forward strand.
TCCTATCATCCCAAAGCTGCTTCACACAGGTGAGGTACCTGTCTGGCTCTAGAGCTGTCGAGTTCACAGGCCTCACACGGAGACCAGTGCCAGTCACACAGGTGTTTCTCTCTGGCAGGAGAAGGAGCCTTGTCCTTTGGGAGACCCTGTGCTGAGCCCTCTGCAAGGTTGCCGACATGCCAGCCCACAGCGTTCTTGGTGTCCTTGTCATGCCAAGGGGAAAACGGAGGCCCAGGGAGTAATTGCTGAAAGTTTCAGAGCCCACACTGGCCGGCTCTCAAGGTCGGCCCTTCACATTACACCAGGGCCAGGCCCGTGGCCCTGCCGATGGCGGCGGGTCGGAGGCTGATGGGACAGGAAGGAGACTGGGCCTGTGGTTGGGGCCGTGTTCCCATGGCTTCCGAGATGTGGAGTCAACCCTGGGCATACACCCCACCCCATGTGCTCTGACCCAATCCCTGTGGTCCTCAGAACTGCCCGGTGAGCTGCCCCAAGGCTCTGCTGGGGTCTGACCGCCTACCTCCACATGCTTCCTCAGTCCTCGTTCGCTGGGGCAAACCCAACGGTCCCGGCCCCCTTGCCTGGTGGGCAGGGGGCAAAGCAGAGACCATCGCAGTGCCCAGCATTCTCTGTCAGTCCCTGAGACTCCTACATGTTGATGTAGAAGTCAGGTGCCACACCTGAGAGGGAAGCCACAGAGGTTGCTCAGGCAGCTCAGCTGCGGTCCTCCTGCCTGCCCTCGGTCCCCGGGGCCACCTGAGCTGGTAGACATGGCAACAGGAGTCACCTGCCCTCGTTACCTGGCCTCATCCTGCACTCACACACCTCTTCCTCATCAGCCAAATAGACATGGAGACATTCAAGCTTTGGGCTTCAGCTGGGAGACCAGGCTCTTCCACCTGTCACTTACAGAGCCACTCTGTCCCCAGGGATTTGCTAAGCAAAGGCTGCAGCGTGGCCTCGTTCACTTCTTTAGGGTTCTGAAATTGGGTGGTATCAGTTCTGCTCATTCAAAACCCACCTCTTCCCAGAAACTGCCTGATGCATAGTAGGTACCACAATACGTTAGTTCATGAAATTTTTCAAACATATTTTTAAAATAAATACCAAAAAAGATCAAATTAAGTTTTAAGAAATGGACGCTAAGGACCAGACTGTGGTCTTGAAATGCCATTTACCCTCAAAATCAATGAGGGATTCTTGGAGGAGGAGCTGAGTCTGGGTCTGGGCACGTACAAGATGAACCTAGAGCTTCTCACATTTCGGAGCCAGGAAACCACGGAACAGGGGTCGGGCCTACGGACTGGATGGCGATGCTGCGTCAGTGCCGAGTCAGTCTGGGTGATGGGCTACTCAGCCGTGCTGGGGAGGCGCACATAACAAGGCCCGGGGGCACCCTCGCCATCGTGTGGGGCTGACGGGGCCCTCCGTCTGTCACCTCAAAGAAACGAATTCTGCCAGCAGCTTGAGTGAGCAGTCGTCCCTAAGTCGAGCTTCGGGATGACAGCACATCACAGCTGACACCTGGCAGAGGACACAGCTTAGCTGGGTCAGACTCCTCACCTGCAGAAACTGTGAGATAATAAACGTGTATTGTTTGATGAGGCTAAGTTTGCAGCACTACCGTTCCATGGCAATAGAACACTAATACAGTTGGGGACTTTCAGGTCAGCCAGAGGCCACGGGGCCGGGAAGGTGCTCTGCCCCTCCCCCCACAGTCCCCGATCCTGACACATGGATTGCCAGCAGAGCACACACCGAGGGCCAAGGCTCAGGTCTCCTGAAGGCCTCCTTTCCCCAGGAGGCTGCGCCACCTGCCACACAACCTTTCTGGACAAAAAGACGGAAAGCAGAATTGCTCCTCCCTGGACAGGAAGAAGCCAGGGGCTGCCTGGAGGTGAGCAGTCAGGCCAGACCATGCGTCTGTGACACCCCGCCTCCGAGGCAAACGGAGGTCCTCCCCAGGGTAGGTAGCAGCGTGGGAATTTCAGGCGGGGGAAGACAGTTACTCTGACCAGGACCGTGGGGCAGCAGGGCCTGCAGGATGACCTTGATCCGTGGTTCTCAAAGGTGAGCCAGCGCCAGGACTTCCTTCAGGGCTTGTTAAAAACAGGGATCGCTGGGCCCAGCCCCCAGTTTCCGATTTTGCGAGTCTGACCCGGAGTTGGCCTAGCCCAGTGCCCGCTAATTGAGAGCAGCAGCGACATCTCGTGGTGAGAAGGGGAACTAACCTTGGGCAACCCACGGGTCCGGGATGACGCCAGGGCAGCGCCGCCCAGATGGAATCTAACAGGCCCTGTGTTTGACCGGAGTGTGCAGGCACCCGCGTGCCTCATTTTACCCCAGACACACGAGAACCTAATCTCGTTTCCTAGAACTTCCTGCTTCTTTTCAGAATACTTTTATCTTCAATTTTGTGAATAAGTTCCTGACCCAGTCTTTACACTCCCAAAAGGCGAAGGCCTGGGAACCACAGATGGGCTCTCCTAAGTCAGAAGACTGGCTTCTTGAACGGGATGCTGGGTGGGGTGGGGGGAGTCTCACTTAACAATTGCTTTCAGCCCAAAGGAGATTTGGTAACATGAATTATTACCCCTGGTAGTGTGACGTGGCGCCTTGGCAGGATTTTCCGTCTAGGGCAGTAATGGTTTGTGAACCTGGGCCATGCCAACCCTTCTTTCTTCATGCAGCCTTGGTAGACTGGAGCCAGGCAGCTGGGGGGTGGTCCAGCAATGCGGGGCCTGGGTCTGAAGGCCTGGGCTCCAGTCCCTGCTCTGCTTCTCAGCTAAGACCTTGGGCTCCTCCTCTTAGCTTTCTGAGTTTGTTCATCTGGAAAACGGGGAATCTGAAATCAGCCATTTATGCGAAAGCAACCACCAGGTTAACGCAGATGGTGGGGCACGGAGTTGGGGTGGGTCAGGAGGGAACGGGGGTCCAGGCCACTCTCCATAGGGCTCTACTTGCACTGGAATTCTGGGGGACCACCCCAGACCCAAAGTCCCCCAGTGAACCCACTCACCGTGCTCACACATCAGCACCAATCTCCCTCACTGCTGCTCAGTGCCCTGCCACTCCGTCAGCAGGGGCTGTCCGCAGAGGGGCGCGGCGTCTGGAGTGGTGTGACAGTGAGTGAGGAGGTGGCACCTTCCCGCAAACCCTCCCCGCTGAGATGACCAGGCCGGCTTAGCTTTATCCCTGGACACCCCACCCCCTGCCCTGGACAGGCCTGATTTCAAAAAGTGGCCTGTGAGGTTATCCAGGGAGCCAGGGTCAGGAGGTGGGAAAGGTCAGCCTCTTGTCCAGCCTTGTCCAGTGGAACTTTCTGGAATGATGAGAATGTTCTTTATCTGTGCTGTCCAAAACAGCAGCTATGGAGAGCTCCAAACGCTCAGCGAGCAAATGAGGACTTTTTTATTTTATTTTTATACACTAAAATCTCTAAATCACTGTGGGTAGTTAGTGGCCATTGTCATGCCCACTGCTCCTTCACAGCCCCACCCCCCAAAGCATTTGTTCTGGAAAAGACCAGAGAATTAGTTGACAATAAAACCTACAACTAATACAATGTAAAACACTGTTCCCCTTCCTTCCTCAGGATCAGGACCTCAAGCCAAAGGACCTGGAAGCAGGTTTTGGAGGCTAAAGCCTTCTCAGGTGCCAGGAGAGCTGCCCCAGTTTTTCTGTGAGGGTCATAAGGCCACCCATGGAGCTGCTCAAGAATTCCAGCACCACCCACCTCCAGATCCCAGGGAAGTTTACTTTCTCTGATTCCCTGAAGTCAGGAGGTTGAGGACGTCATGTGACATTTAATTCAGCACCTGTCAGCAGGTCGGAGGTCACTGCCCATGCCCAGCCAGGTTTTACGTTCACTGCAGGGGAGACTCCGCTGTGACTGCACCGAGAAGGCTGACCCCCGGTGCTATCCCTGCTCTGAATGGAAAGGAGTGAAGTGGGACCTCAGAGAGGAGGCCGTGACAGCAACCAGAGGTGGCAGCCCAGATCGACTGTCCCCATAGCCCAGGGCCAGTGGGGTGCAAAGATGCCCTCATGATCCTTGTATCCTCCCCCAGCCTGACCCTCTGAACCCCAAGGAGTGACTGAGAGGGTGCAGGTGGGTGACAGGGACAGGCTGTGGGCATCAGTGTAGGAACTGATGTCACGGGTGCCGGGAGAACAGGGTTCTGAACCCCACTGGTCACTGCATACCAGTGTGATGGCGCATCCTTTCTCTGTGTCTCATCTCAGCTTCCATGGCCGTAAATGACACTAATAGTAACTATCTGAGCTGCCTCGAAGGGCTGCTGTAGAGTCCAAATCAGATAACACACGTCCATTCACTAATCCATTCATTCATTAGAGGTGTATTGAGAACTTGCCTGGCATAGGACCATGCAGCTTCGCATTGGCAGCAGAAAGGTCAAGAAGGACCCTGTGGGAGCCCAGCCTGTGGCCTCTTAAACACCAGACACTGACAGTTGGCACACTGGCTTTGCACCAGCCCTTCTTAAACCGTGACAGGGAGGAGAAGGGGGGAGGGGGAGGGGGAGGAATGGACCTGGACAGAGTGAGGGAGAGGTGTGCTACAGGGGAGGAGGGAGGAGGAAGACGCCAAGAGGAAGGAGGAGGCTGGCTCGCCCAGGTGGCCTCCCCAGGCCCTGTGAGCTCACTGCCAGCTGCTGGCCCAGCCAGCACCCAGCCTGTTTCTCGCCAGTTTCTCCCGGAAGCTCCTGGGGAATTTCTGAGCCGGGTGTGACTTGATAGCCCTGTATCTGCCCAGCCAGCTCCTGGGCCTCTCGGCACTGGCTTCTCAGGTTCTTGCCTCCATCTCCGCTCACTTCCTCGCCCTGGCCTCACTCACTGCCTACTGCCTTCCAGCCTCACTGATGAGGGTTTGGACCTGGAGACACCTGCAGAAAACCCACCCAAGAGTCTACTGTAGGAACCAGCCTTACTCTTCATTTTGGGCCCAGGCTTCCTGGGAACTTTCCTTCTGGCAGAGGTTTGGCCAAGAAAGCCCACGCCAGCTTGCCTGATGAGGCAGCGAGGGGGCTGAGCCAAGGTGAGGAGCTGGGGTCTCTCATCAGGGCAGGCGTTGTGCTGGGATTCTGGGATGCAGTGGGTAGGGAACCAGGCCATGTGGTCAAAACAACCTGGGGTGCTCTCCCTCCCAGGAGCATGCCACACCTTTCTTCCCTCTCAGGCACGTATCTCCTAATCTCTAAGGGTCCCCACAAGACTTGCAACCAGGGGAGCAATGGGCAGTGGCAGCTTGTCCTGGGCTAACCCCCTGAACCTGTCTCCAAGGCCCCTTTTCTCTGACTTCCCAGTGAACCTAAGCAGCCCTGACTGGGCTCACTTCCTTCCTTTAACATTTCCAGAGAGCCAAAGAAGCCCTGCCTCGGCTCTCTGCTCTTGCCTCTTCTATCTTAAGCCGTTCCTTGTTTCACTGTCCCCAGCTTTAATAACCGTACTCTCAAAATTTAAAAAAAAAATGAAAAACTGAGCTGGAGCCATGGAAGGCAGAGGTAATAGCACAGTAAGGGAAGCGGAGGCAGTGTCCAGCAAGCCTAGTCCCTGGCACGGAGGCAGTTAGCATGTGGTCCCTGGCAGAAGCTGGCACATCCACCCAAAGAGGCTCCAAAGTACAGACTTGATCTTGTCTTGTAACGTTTCTCCCATCAGGCTGGGAGCTTCCCAAACACATGGTCATGTTTCCTCTTTATCTTATACTCTCAACATGCTGGTGAGAAGTTTGATCCCTTAGAGCTTGGTCGGCACTCCCTGGGCACCTGCGGCCAGTGCTCCAGGCTTGGGGGAGGAGGAGGGGGCGGGGAGCAGAGCACCAGGTGCTCCCAGGCACCCTGCGAGGCTTGCTCAGTCGGTCTGGGCCCAATTCTACCAGTTATCAAGCTGGGCCTCCTGGGCATACAGTGTTTGGAGAAGCTCCAGGTCAATTTCCATGCAAGTGGGTGATCATCACGCTTTACCTCCTCATCACCTTCTGGACATGCATGGGCCCAGAATCTCTCTCTGGATGCTCAGATGAGCCTGTTGGTTCCAGCTGAAGATCAACCAGTCAGCACTATGGACTGAGCGCCTACCGTGGGCAGGGCTGGTGCTCAGTGTGTGGTTGTTGCCTTCTGTTTTGCCTGATCATCACCCCTTCCTCCTTCTTCTGGCCCACCTACCTGGAGTCTGTAAGGTTCCTGTAGGTCCCATCACCACAAGAAAGTACCTGGACCAGGCCTGGCCAGGAAGAGATTCACCCCGCCCCCCAACCCTGCCCACAGCAATCAGAGAAGGAATCTGTGTCCAGACCGTTGCTGGAACGAGAAGGGGCTAGAGCTCTCCCTGGGAGAACATACAGACCTGAGCCCGCTGGGGGCATCTTGCCACCATGGGAGGAGAGCAAGACAAGGAACAGAGGCCGTCCATTCCTAAGGACATCCCTTAAACTGTGTGGGCTTCCATGCCCGGAATTGTCAAGCTATGTAAGCATCTACACTTCCTTCCTTGCCTAAATTAATCTGAGTTGCATTTTCTGTCACTTGGAACTGAAACGGTGCTCGCTGCGGTGGGGAGGGGCAGTGCAGGGGTGAATGAAGAGAGGAGGTGCAATGTGTTTTACCTTCAGAAAGATCCCTGGCTGAGGGGAGATATGGTTTGCATTCCTGGGTGTCTGCGCTTCCATGTTTTAAACCCGTGTTTGTATGAGACACATATACATTCAGAAAAGTTCTTCATGCTTCGGTTTTCTACCAAGTAATACATATTCAAACTGGAAAGTTTACCAAAAATGAAAAAGGAAGGAAGGTCATTTGGATCCCACCATCTGCTATTCTTGTTTAGTGTGTTGAGAAATGATAGTAGGGTCGCACTGTGTGTATCACTTCAGTCTGTTTTTCTCCCCACTGTACACGGTGACCTTCTTTAGAGCATGGAGAGGAAACCGTTAAGGGATAAGGTTCTTGACAAGACCAAAGTCACGTGCATCTCACAACCTAGCTCCTCATCTTGTTTCAGAAAGAGGCAGGCAAGGCCATCTGTGGACAGAGAAGTGGTGATTTTTCTCCATCACGTCCCCTTCAAAGGACATCTAAAACACAGAGTGATTCTCTTCACTGGTTCAACGAGCGAATACTGAGGTGCCTCCCCTGTGCTGGACGCCGGACAATGCGCTCAGGGTATGAGAAGCAAAGCCACACGGCCTTTCCTCTCATGGAGCTTATAGGATGGTGAGGAAGTCACTCACCGAATACTCCCTAAACAAATGTAGAACGTGAGCGTGACAGGTGCTACGAGAACATACCATGGGAGGACTGGGCCCAGTCAGGAAGGCTTTCCCAAGGGAGTGGGGTTTGGATTGAACTGGAATCTGAAGGATGGAAAAGTGTTAGGCCAAGGGCGGGGTGGGGGCGGCGCGGGATGAGCATGTCATGCAGAGGCACAGCATCGGGGAGGCCCAGCACCGCAGAGGCACTCTGGCTGGAGAGAGCATGGCGAGATGATGCGAGGGTCAGGGTGGCTGGAGTGGACAGCAGGGAGCCTGTGTCATGTGACAGGAGAGCAGGTAGCAGTTAGAAGTAGGAGCCAGGTGACGCAGGACCATGGACGTTTCATTAATGAGTTTTTTTCTTTATCCTAAGAACAAAGGGGAAGCCCCTGACGTTTCCCCAACAGGTGTGTATGTTGACATACATAGAACTGTCGTCTTTAAAGGTCATGTGACTGCGCCACGAGGGACGGATTGGACAGGACCAAAGTGGACTCGGGTGTGGTACAGAGACCACTATTACAGGAAAGTTTAGCGTCACCTGCATTAAGGTGATGATAACAGGAAGTAGAGAAGGGGGGTTGGAAAAGTATTTCAAAGATAAAATTGGCAGAACTTGCTAACCAGTTGGATAGGAGGGTGTGAGAGAGGCTGTGTGTCCAGGGAGATTGCTGGATTTCTTCTCGGCCTGCTCACACGGGCAGGTGGTGCCAGTCACGCAGTCAGGAAATGCTGTGAGACAACCAGCCTGAGGGGACGATGAAGGGTTCAGTCTTAGACACACTGAGTTAGAGGAAACTTTGAGACGTCCAAAATGAGACGTCAGGTAGGCAGTTGTATGTCTCAGTCAGGAGCCCAGGGATAATATGTGTGAGTCATCTGCAACGCGTGTGCACCAGGTCAAGAAAACAACCAGGTGCTGTGGCTTCTGATCCAAGTTCACTGCTCTTCACTGGTCAAATCACTGCCCTCTTTGGGACTCGGGATCCTGCAGTGTTCAATGAGGAGTGGACCAGAGCTCAGGCCAGCTCTACCACACCCTGAATCTGTGAGCACGAGGATGAAGCATTGCCCGAATCCATCCCCAATTTTGGGGGTTATTCTGGCTCCGTCAGACTGGCCATGGGGCATTCTCATTGTGATCCCGGCTGCGCCTTCCCTGGGCAAATCATAGACCATCCTAAGCATCCAAGATTCCTGTCTTGAGTGGGAAATCCAGGCCCCTCATCCTTGCTTAAATGGAAGAATGAACTATTGATGCAGAAGCTGCTGTGGCGCAGGTAAGGCAGATTGTCTGAGCAAGGTTAAGGTCAAAGGAGTGAATTGTAGAACAAGGATGCTTCTAACCATGGACCCTCCAGGCCATTCCCCAAGGTTTTCCAACCCGTCCTTGCCCCAGCCTGCTCTCTTCTCAATTTTCTGCTCTCTGCACTCTTCCCAAAAATGTGTTGCTGGGTTTTCATGCCATGTTTGCTTATTTCACAAATGACCCAGTTCCCAATGTTGTCCCAGGTTGTAGCGACCTTTTCTGGCTAGAGTAGCCAGCCCATGGAATAGCATCTTCCTGGAAGTGACACCCAACTCCTCTCTGAATCCTGACCAAGAGCTTAGAACCTTGTCCATTATGTGCTAGACAATGAACATGTGAAATGGATGAACCTCAGTCTGAACCCTGGAGAACCCTTCCTCCCAATGGTTTCGAAGTGTGAGCAGGACGCCTGTCCCCTAAATTCATTACCAGCCTCTACTCCACAGTAGAGCCTCTCTCCCACTCCGTTTCTTGGCCTGAGAGAGTGTCCCAAAGACCATTGGTACTGGCAGTTATCACTGAGGACTTATACACCAGACTTGATGTCAGACACAACGAGATTTTTTAATCTCATTGAATCTTCAAAAGAACCTGTGAAGTAGGTTCTGTTTCCTCCACTTTACTCTGGAGGGCCTGAAAGAGAGGCAGTCACTTGCCTGAGTTCAAACAGCAGCAGTTCAAACCCAGGCTTGGTCTGACTTGAAAATGCCGGGCTCTGCCCTCTCTGTCCTGTCATCTTCGTCGGGCTGGTTGAGTGCTTCCTGCCTGAGAAGTTGGTGTTAGCTGTAGGAATGCAGGGTCCTTGTCTTAGCCCTTGTCCCCAAGCACCTAGAACACCAATGCCTCGCAAATATTTGCTGAATCAATTCGAATGAATGAAACACTTTGAAAACTCCCTCCCACCCACTATTATCAAGCACAGCTTTGAAGACAATCAGCTGCAACACATAGAGTTCATTAATAACACAATGAGAGTGAATCTCTCACTGCAGGGTTCTGGGCACCCTCCAGGCTGAAGGCCCAAAGCAGTAGTTTATTAAGCCATTAGTAAATAGACAGGCACTTGGATTTCTCGGTTTGGTTTGAATTTGAATTTCTTTTAATACCAAGGAGCCTAGTTCTGTGTCAAAAGTTTTATTTGCCAGTGACCTTTAGTAAAGGCAAAAGTTTTTTTCTTTTTTTAACAAACAATGAAACAACACTTTTGAGAAGAAAAGGGTAAATTGAAGCAAAGTTCATTATTTTCTAATTTTGCTTTCCTGTTGCAAACTTTGGCGTTGGTGTGGCTGTATTCAAAGTCTCCCCAGCCCCTCAGGTCAAGCCTGCCCTCCCCCGAACATACCGGTCCCCTTCCTGTCTACCCGAGACAGGACGTGCCCACGTGTGCGCCGTAAATTACCATCCCCATCCAAACCCAAACCCAGACCCAGATCTGTTCGTTCTCCTCACTGCTGCCTTCCCGGCACAAGAATCTCCTCTCGTTTCCACCCATTTCTTAGCCTAATTCTCTAATATCCTGCCAATAAATTCCCTCCTCTATAAGTTATCTAGAGTCTGTTTTTATTACTGACACCCAGGACAGACACAGTCAGTCATAAAGTAGTGGTTTCATTTCCTGGCTGAAGCTGTCGCAGAAATGCTCTCAGGCAGTAAGTAGCTTAGACACGCAGACCAAGGGTTTACTTTGGGGGCGATGAAAAGACACCGCAACGAGCGGGAGCGGTGCTGGGGTAAGAGGAGTGAAGAAGAGGAACGGAGAAGGGGCAGGACCATGCGTTTCCTGGCTAGGACCAAGGAGACAGCCGTGGTCAGGCAGACAGAGGCTCTGACGGAGGTCAGGACCGCACCAGGCTTTCTCCAGCCTCTGGGTCTCTGACTTTGCAGTTCTCTCAGCTGGACTCTCCTTTCCTCTCCTCTTTGTCTAGTTAAGTTTTATTCATCCTTCAAATTCTAGGAAGTCTTCAGTGTCACCACTGCCCCTCCCCCCGTACACACACTCCTCACACACCCTCTCTCGGGGTCAGTGCATCTCTCGAGTTATTCCTGTGACACCAGTAACATGACTCAGCAGCGTTTTCCCACCTTTATTCCAGTTGCACCTACGCAGGCACTGCGTGTGTCCTCGTCCCCCGGCAATGAGCAGAGCCCGGTCCGCGGTAGGGAACATAACAGCCTTGGGTCGGTTGTTTTACTGCCTTATCAGATGGTCATAGCACCATATATGGAGCCACCTACTGTGTGCCGGGCCTCTGACGTGCATCATCCCTATGTTTGGGAGGGGAAGGAGGAGGGGGAACCTGGATGCCGACTAAGATATACCACCCCTGAACCCCAACAGCCGGGTGCCCACTTACTAATAAACTTACTAACAACTGTATTTCCTCCATACGTGGGGCACTCAGACTGGCCAGGTGCCTGCTTGCAGCGTAAATAAACTTGCCTTCTCATTTCCACCGGACTTGTTTGTCTCGCACTTGCATTCGTCTCTTGCAAGGGAGGCAAGAACCGAGGAACAAGCTCGGGTGGGGGAGCCCGGATTCGGGTCTCTCCCCGATAACACCTAAGCCCTGCGGCCACCTTGCAGAACAGATTTGATCACTCCTACTTTACAGAGAAGGGAGCTAGAGCTCAGAGCGGTTCAGTAACTTGTCAAAGGGCACATTTAGAAAGGTGGAGCTGAGTGTGAGCTCAGGCCTTGGAAAGCTTATCTGGCTTTCTTTCCCCCGCTATCTCCTGAGCTGCAAGGCACCCAAATCTCTGTCAACTCCAAATTCCAAACTCTGTAACTCAAAAGAAATGGCTTATTAGCTGTGTGACCATAGACAAGTCACTTGACCCCACTTGGTCTCAGTTTTTTCAAGGGTAAAACAGGGGAGGGATGGCCCATGTGACTCCACAGGGCACAAGGTCCATTGCCATGGTGTAACTGCATGTGTTAGGATGGGATGGAGCTTCGCCAAAGGCAAACAGCTCTGGAGCAGAAGCCTCGCTGGAGCCCGTCAGCGTTTCCTAATCTGCGGACAGGCTCGGAGCCTTGGCCAGCGGTCACAGATGCCACCATGCCTTCCCATGCCCTGACTGTGCACGCAGCTGGAAGCGTGTTCCAGGCTGTGAGTGTGCACAGAACACCTGGGTCTGCCACATCTGTGGCTGTGCCAGGCAGCTAGGTGGTTAGTTTTCTGGCTCTGGAAATTGTCTCCTGCCTCTTCTGGGCTGCCCCTCAGGAGAGATGCACTCACCTGTTCCCTACGAGTTGAACCGACAGTCCACAGTGGGCACTCTCACCAGGATGGCCAGCCATTCCTGCATCTGGGGCCCGCAGAGGCCTCACCAGAGTTCCAGGCCTTCCCCAGCCCGGCAGGCTTTCTCCCGCTGTTCTCCGCGGCCCCTCAGCGCCCTGTCTGCACCGCAAGCAGCGGAGGCCTGCTTCCAGGAACATAAGGCAGAACAGAGTGAGCTTGCAGCAGCAGTGGGGAGGCTGCAATGTCAATGGAGAAGTGTCCTGGAAAGGCTAAAAGAGCTATAGGGCCACAATTATATGTTCATGATTTTTTAAAAATCACGTAGATGAAAACAGAGTGAGCAAGGAAAACTGAGAAAAAATGCACACAGGGAACACCTCCATGGCCCAGAGTGAGAATGAAACCTCTCCAGGTCACTGGAGTCCTGCCCCGGGGCATTCTGGGATTAGCCATCCTTAACCAATCAGAAGTTAGCCAGGGTTCGGGCACCACCACCGCCCCCAGACTCACCCAAGAGAGAACTCAGGAGCCCCACTCTTGTTTGACTGTGAGGCCAGGCAGCCACTGTGAATGCACAAGGGAGGGACACAGGACCGTGTTCCTGATGACCCCCTCCCTGGTGCCCCAATCCCACCCCACCCCCCGCCATGTGTAAAGGCCACTGGAGAAGAAAGGTGTTTGATGCCAAAGCCTGCTTTGCGGCAGGAAACAAAACCTCTCGGCTTCCTTCTTTCTGGCCTGGTCTGGAAAAAAGCCTGGAGCCAGAAAGCTTCTCATCCCTGACACCTTGTACCCCCATTCTCATCGTCCTAGCAGGGAGGGGCCCCTCTCCCTCAGACCCTCCCGACCCCTCGCTTCCTTACTGTGGGGGCTTCATCTTGCTGCTCAGACTTCAGGCACTTGGCCCCTACCTCGGCAGCCTCATGCAGACAGGGCTGTGGGGCAGGGGGGGGGGGCAGCTTACTTCTTACCCACCAAGGCTGCACTCCAGAGGAGGAGGGAAAGAATGGGGCCTGGGGGGCTTTCCCTGGGCTGTACTCTAGACATTCATGAAAAGCATGCAAATGCCGTGCAAAAATAGCCTGCAAATCTTTCACCTCTTTATCCTCTGTGTCCTTCTCCCCAGGGTCTCCTGACCCTCAGCCCAAGGGTGGGGGCGGTTTTCTTATTCTCCCCACCTAACAGCCTGGGGGTGCCTTTACTCTGCCTTCACCCCCCACCCCCACCCTGTCCTTCTGTATTCTCACCCCACCCCACCCATTGCCTGACCTTTGGAAGTTTGAGAAACTCTGTGTTTGTTGTTTTAGCTGTGGCACCTGTAAGAGAGGCCTCTCTTTGGATTCAGATGCTAAAACCGTGATGGGGAAGAGAAGAATAGGAGGGGCCTGGCCTGCAATTCCATTGCAAGCTTTAGACCCCTTGGCGCTTTGGGGAAGGCCAAAGACTCTCCAGGCAGTGAGTGGCAAGTGTGTATTCCATTATTATGATTACTATCATCGCTGTTTTACCCTTGGGGAAGGAGGCCCTGGAGGCCAGGGAGTGGGATTCCTGATAAAGAAGTAGAGTGGAGTTTGATATAGTAATCACCGCACAATGTATACATATATCAAAACATAACACGGTACCCCTTAAATATACAATTTCTATTCGTCAAAAATAAAAAAAGGTGTGGATATCAGCCCTGAACTGAGACAGGCAACCACGTTTAGAGTTCAGCATTTGTAGAGTTAAATGGAAAGGAATTGCCCACAGCTACCTGGAGCCCTCTCCGGTACAGGGGTTCTTTCAGTGAGCTGCCTTGGGCCCTGCCCCCATAAGGGGATGTCTTGGGCCACCTAGGAGGGATGGAAATGGAGCGCTGTCCCCTATTCTCACAGCACCAGGCTGGGTGCCTCTGGCCCCAAACCTGTTCCACGACTGACCGCATGATGCCAGCCCATCGGGGTCCTGCCTCCTCCCCAGCCCCTGAGCTAGAAGAAAGGTCCTACACCCACTGCCTCTGCAAGCATGGCCCAGACTTAACTGGGCCTGCCAGCAGCCCCGCGGTAGGGAGGAAGCCTTGCAGAATCTTTAGCCTGGGATAGGAAATGCATGAGCCAATCTGAAAGACTCTATAGCCATGGGAAGGCAGCCTCCTGGGGTGGTTCCCTGGGACAGTCGAAGGCCTTCCAGAGGAAGGGATAATCCAGAATGCCAGACCTGGAGCCTTGGGGAGAGGGTCCCTCCCCTGCCCGCCGCAGAGTCCAGAGGAGCAGGACCGAGATCTTCCCCAGCGAAAGCCAGCCCGCACGGGCGACTGCACCTGTGGCTTCCACAGTAGCTGCAGCTTCTTCACAGCCTGGCCCGCAGGAGTGGGAGACAGGTGGCTCAGCACCCCTCCCTGTGACACCAAGGAGAACTCTGACCCCGAACGCCCAAGGGTGAAAGTCTCTATTCCTTCCAAAGACTTTCCTGACCAGGGACTCGCAGCTCACTTCAGTACCCACTCTTCAGTTTGTGTCGCTGCAGTCCTTGCAGCTGCCATCGAGTCCCTCCTTCCACCTGTTCTCAGGACAGAGAACGCTGAGTCGGAAACAGGCCTTGATAGAGTCAGGTGGACGGTCTCCCCCAGCCCACATCTCTGCCCCCTGGGTCAACCCAGGCAGGGGGTTCCAGGGAACTCTGGCCTCCCCACACCTGACCTCTGCTCACTCCTGGAGAAGGAGCGGCATTTGTTAAAGTCTTTACGTGCCTTACCTGTTTAATCTGTAGCACGTCAAAGGGAGATGTGGGCCTCTGCCAGCCACACCTTACAGAGAGGGAAACTAAGGTCTGGGAACTCCCACACTTTGCTCAGGGCCTCGCTGCGAGTAACGGACAGAGCCAGGGCTAGACTCCTGGTTTGGCCGAGCCCTCCGTGACCTCTCTCGACTCCCTTCTACTTCCTTCTCCCCAGGTGCTCCTAGGTCGTGGCCGCAGAGGTGAGCCCACTAAGGGAGGACTTCGTGGATCTTTTTTATTTTCTTCTCACTTTGGCAACATCCCATCAGTGGCGACAATAGGGCAAGGGTCCCTGGAAGACACTTCTTTTTTTTCTTTTTTTTTTTAAAGATTTTATTTTTTTATTTTCAGAGAGAGGAGAAGGGAGGGAGAAAGAGCAATGCATGGTTGCCTCCCACATGGCCCCCATCAGGGACCTGGCCCGCAACCCAGGCATGTGCCCCGACTGGGAATCGAACCGGGACCCTCTGGCTCCCAGCCCGCGCTCAATCCACTGAGCCACACCAGCCGGGCTTTTTTTTTTTTTTAAAGATTTTTTTTTTTATTTTTATTTATTTTTAGAGAGAGGGGAAGGGAAGGAGACAGAGAGGAAGAGAAACAGCAATGTATGGTTGCCTCTCACATGGCCCTCACGGGGACCTGGCCCGCAACCTAGGCATGTGCCCTGACTGGGAATCGAACCAGGACCCTCTGGTTCCCAACCCGTGCTCAATCCACTGAGCTACGCCAGCCAGGGCTGGAAGACACTTCTTAAAGTGACCTGGGGCTGTCCCCTCTGCTGTTCCATCTCTTCCCAATCCTTCCCTGGTTCCTGCTTCCTCTACTAGGAGTCCAGGAATTTTAGTCCTTCAGCCTCTTCCACGGACGACAAACATTGTGGATTATCTCTCCTGGGATCAGAGTGCTGGACCCGTTTCCTCAAAGCAGCTATTAATTCTGATAGAAGGGAGGAGGGAGGGAGCTGAGTAGAGAGCTGGGAAACCGAACAAGACCCAGTTCTTCTGCAGTAGGTGGATTTCCACCCATAAACTCATTCTAGAATAAATAGTGCTGTCCACCTCTTATCTGCGGTCAGATTGGAGCCGTCGCCCTGACACCAGCTGTTCAACGACGCAGGCGTCATGGAGAGGCTCCCAGATCACCCACACTGTCCCGTGGGCCAGCTGTGGGGGGACCCTGCCCCACAGATGCCCGCCCTCCGCCCAGCGTTCCACCTCCACATCCCTTGGCGATTCCCTGTGGACTGGAGAGAGCTTGACCTTGAGGCAGAGATCCTGGCTCCATTCCCCAATGTTTCAGTCCAATCCTGTGGGAAACGGCCAGGAAAGTTGGAAGGAGAGATAAGGCGTCACGTTCCCGACTTTGCAACCCGCCCCCCCAATTTCTCATATATTGCTGATGGAAGTATAAACTGATACAACCTGCGAAACTTCTTGATAGACCTGCCAAAACTAAACAAGAAGCCTGCTAGCAAGGTCACATCTCACATGTAGCCAATAGAAATCAGTGCCTGTGCTCACCAAAAGGCATGCGCAAGGGTGTTCATTGTCGTTTTATTCATAATAGCTCCAAGCTGGAGGTGACCTAATGCTTATCAATAGGAGAATGGATAAATAAATAGAAATATTTGCATGCTGCAGAGTAGCACAGAAGAAATAACTGCTACCTAGAGCAATAATCATGAACCTCACAGGCAAGCTGTTGAGCAAAGCAATTCAGACACAAGAGTACTTACAATATGATTTCATTTCTATGAAGGTCAAGAACAAGTGAACGAAAAGACAGCAGTAGCCTCTGCCTGGGGGCAGGCTGCTTCCTGGGAGAGCACCCTTCCGGGTTCTGGCACGCTCTGTATCATCGATTCTCAGCCCTTTGCATCTCACGGCACACATAAAGTAATTACTAAAATTCTGCGGCACGCCAAAAACATATTATACTTTTCGTCAATCTAAAAAAAAGGTATCATTGTGATTCATTCACACCGGACACCTATGGTTGTGGTGGCTGTTGTCATTTTTTTATTTGACAGTCTAAGGGAAAAGAGGTCAGTGCCCCCGATGAAATAGTCAGGTATTGCATGTTTTAAAATTTTTTGTGGCACGCCAGTGGAAAATCGCTGTTCTATATATTTATCTGGGTAGAGGTTTCACCAGTATATACATGTGTTACATAGTAAAAATCCACCTGGCCCTGGCTGGTGTGGCTGCCTTGGACCGGTGAGTTGAGTGCCAACCTGCAAACTAAAAGGTCACAGGTTCAAGTCCCAGTGAGGGCACATGCCTGGGTTTCAGGCCAGGTCCCCAGCTCGGGGTGTGTGAGAGGCAACCAACTGATGTTTCTCTCACACATTGATGTTTCTCTCCTTCACTTTCTCCTCCCTTTCCCTCTCTCTAGAAATGAATAAGTAAAATCTAAAAAAAAAAAAAAAATCCATCTGGCTGTACACTCAAGATTTGTAAATTTTACTATGTAAGTTATATCCTTTACCACCACCCCCCAAAAAAACTCCCAAAAGAAGGCAACATAGTATTGGATGGTTTTGTTTGGTTTGGTTTCTGTTTGGAGGTATTCCACTGCTGGGGAAAAATCGTTGGTGGGCTCCCGCCTCGGCCAAGTCCGCATCACACACAGAAACACGGTCTCATCATGTCTGGTCCAGGTGGTGACCAGCCTGTCCCCAACGTCTTGGTTGACTCAGAGACTGGCTTCCTGTGAGTGTGTGTGTGTGAGTGTTCGCATGTGCACGTGTGTGTTACACTGTGTTCAGTTAGCCTACCAGAGGGCAGGGAATGTATGTATAAAATTCCTCTTGGCCTGGCTGGCGTAGCTCAGTGGATTGAGTGCGGGCTGGGAACCAAGCGGTCCCGGTTCGATTCCCAGTCAGGGCACATGCCTGGGTTGCAGGCCAGGTCCCCAGTGAGGGCCATGTGAGAGGTAACCACACATTGCTATTTCTCTCCCTCTCTTTCTCCTTCCCCTCTCTCTAAAAATAAATAAATAAAATCTTTAAAAAACAATTCCTCTTAACACTGCACCGTTCACAGAGAGATTTATTTCAACAAAATTTACAGTGTGCCTACTATGTGCTGTGCACTATTCTGGCCACTAGGGACATTGCAATAAAACGGACAAAACCCCCAGCTCCGGGACATCGATCGAACTCCTGGGCAGTGGACACAGGCTGGAGGAAAGATCTCAGGTGGACCTCATGTCCTCGGCGAGCTTCACCTTTTCCAGGAAAGAGCCCTGAGCTGTTGTTCCTCTGTGGGCCGGAAAGCAGGGTAGGATGTGCACCAACAGATCTGTTACCATAGTTACGTTAGCACTGCCAATGGCTAAACATGGTTTTTGCTCATATCTCATCTCCCCAGAGCAGGCAGGGACAGTCCCTAAGGTGTCAGGTCATGATGAAGGCAAGTGAGCTGCAAGGTTCATGAGCTACAGAATGGACGGACACACTTGTGGGATTCTTGGTCCTATCACCTCTTCTCTGTCATTTAATCCTCTGAACCCCCTTTTCCCCATCAGCACATGGGATGGCCATACCAACCTCCAAGGGCTTGTTTGAATGAACGAGACGGATCAGTGTGCCTGGCGCACAGTGGTTGTGAAATTAAGAGCAGATGTTCAGATTGATTGGAGAGACAGACACACACCTCCGAAGGGAGTCACTCACCCACCTCCGCTTCAAGTATACTCTTTCCACTTCCTCAGCCCTGCGCACAGCTCTTCAGACTCCCACACCCTCTGCCAAATCAGCACACTTCCCACCTTCAAAACTCAAGACACGCCTTTTTCAGCAAGCCTTTCCCAACTAACTTGCTCCTTCATGGCAAATAGCCCCACTTCAGACCTCCATATGTCTGCTGCTAGTGGACTGTCTGCTCCTCTCACGGCTAAACGCCACTGTTTTCCCCATTAGCTAGGGGGTGCGTGGGCAGGAGCCGTGTCTCCAATCAGATTAAAATCATATACCAGCCACTTGGAAGCCCTTCACGCGGCAGCCACACCCCTTTGTTTCAAGGTCTTGGTGTGGGCCACACCCTGGGCCTGGAATGCTCGGTGTTCAACCCCTCTGACACTCTATTTGTAGCTAGTTCCCAAATGCACTCTTAGACACCCTCCAGGACTCAGCTTAAACATCACTTCCTCCAGGAAGCCTTCCTTGACTTCCAGACTAAAATTCCTTATTTTATCCTCTCACAGTATCCAGTGACTCTCCTTCGGAGCACTGACAGCTAACAATAATCAAGCAACAGCAAGGCTCCTTTAATGTCTGCGCCCCATTAAACTGAAAGTTCAGAGTGGGCAGGTACGTTGTCCCAGTGTATTCTCAGCACTTAGTTCAGTGCTTGGTGATTAGTAGAAGTGTAACGAATACTTGTTGAATGAATGACTGAATGAAGGAATGAATGAATATAGCCTCTCCCCACTACTCTCAGGTTCCAGCAGGAGTCTGTCTACAGGACTCTCTCGGCAGCCAATGAGAAGGACAGACAGAAAGACCTTCTGCTTCCAGCTGAGATATATTTCTTCCTGGAAACTTGTGGCCTTTCCTTGGCTGAGCCCCGAGTCTCCAGGTTTTCTGTTCATTGCAAACCACCCTCCTCCCACCACCTCCAAAGAGCATATTTCCAGTCAGAGGGAAAGGCTCCCAGGGGCTCCCCCCCACCGGGAGAGACTGGCAGCAGGCTGGTACCGAAGCAGCAACCACAGGCTAAATATACCCTGCTTTGCATTCCGCTTGCTTTGAAGCACACCTGGCAGACATGCATCACAGGCTGGGAACCGCGCCTCACCGCTCACCCTCTCAGGCTCCAAGGAGCAGCCTCCTGTGAAAGAGCTGGGCTGGATCCTTGAGTCCGCCGCCCCTGCCCCCCTCCCCTGCTTCATGCCTGTATTTTGCCTTTGCCCACTTCTAACAGGTGGTGGGCCCCCTCCCACCCAAAACCTCGGGCAGCAGCCAGAACCCATGGGCTGTGCAGGGCCGGGCCCCACCCCAGCAGGCCGTGGTGGGTAAAGTGCTGACTCAGGAGGCTCCGGGTCCGGGGCCTGCTCTTGCTGCCACACGTCTTCTCCGAGCCTGTTCCCTCAGCGGTGAAATGGGGGCCAGGGTGCTGGTATCTGTGCTTCCCCGTCCCAGGGCTGTTGTACAGCAACCAGGAAAGTGGAAAGGAGGCCCGGGAAAGTGGTGGGCCGGCCACCATACAGGGCCCTGAGGGAGTAAAGATGGAGGAGACGCTCCCTCCCCTCAAAGAGACGAATCAGTCTTAAAGAAGCAAAAAGGCACTCACTACAGGGAGACGGAAGAATGGCCGGGCTGCCACCAAGGGGGCCATGGGCGCATGAAAGGAGCAGTGCCAGGGTCATGGACACCTGCAGACTGTGTAAAAGTGTAGGCTGGAAACTCAGGCCAAGCAGATTGAAACTATTGCCCACTAGCTGTGTGACGTTGGGCAAGTTACTTACCCTCTCTGTGCCTGCACTGTGCCGTAGAGTGGTATTGTGAGGAAGATATGTAAATGCATGTGTGTAAAGTGCTTAGACTAGTTCTGAGGCAAAGTAGGTGCTAGATAAGTGTTAGCTGCTGTTATTATTAACATTAGCTTCAGTGCATTCAACAAATATGGACAAAGCTGCACGGGGAACATGTCTATAAACACAAAGGCTGGAAAAACCTGCTGTCACGGAGCTCACACCCTCAGGCCTTTCAGGGCAGGGAGGGTGAGCAGAGCCCCGGAGGAGGAAAGAATGAGCCTCGAAGTCAGCTGCAGGAACCGTGGCTCTAGCCGGGGCATGGCAAGGGGCTTCTCTTACATTGCTGTGACTGTCTCTTTCGCTGCAAAAGGGAAATGAGCAGTTTCGTGGGTTAAACTAGAAAACGAGATGCCAGGCATGTACTAGGCACAGGGTAAATGTTGGCTCCCCCCACAGAGCTCCTCTCTGGTCATCGGAGAGTTCAGGATATCCAGACAGAACGTGCCTCTTTAAGCCTTCCCAGAGCGGCTGCCCAGGGCCCTCAAGGGTTGGCTGGGCGCAGATCCAAGGTGCGTGCAGCAGGCTGCTGAGTGACCTTGAGGAGACTGAGGAACATGAACCTGGAGTTTGGAGGGTGAATAACAGCCCTGTAGCCTTCTAGTGGTGGGATCTCAGCCACGGACACTAGAAACAGTCGTCGTTTGTGCTGTGCACTTTGTCATCTCCTCCTTCCACCCGTCTTGAGGCAGACGAGGAAAGTGAACTTTGGAGGTTTCCCCGGCTAGAAGGTGGGGAAGCTGCGGTCGGAGCCTCGTCTGTGGGACTCCACCGTCCCGGCGATCAGTGGGTTGCCAGATTTACCCGAAACAAATAAAAGCAAAATAAAAAACAAGACACTGGGTTGAAATTCAATTTCATATCAAAAAGAAATCATTCTTTAGTGTAATTTGTCCCAAATATTGCATGGGACGTATTTATAGTAGAAAATTATTCATGACTCTTGGGAAATTCAAAAGCAGCTGGGCACCCTGTGCTTCACCCAGGAGCCCAGCCCGCAGCGGCCCTACCACCTGTCTCCCAGCACCGGTGGCCGCTGCGCTGCGGGCACGTGGGAGAGGCTGACGTGAGGCGCTGAGGAGGCCATGAAGTCCCAGCATGCCCCCTGCTTGAGGTGAGCTTTCACTTGAGGAAGTGGCTGGTGCTCATCCCACGCCACCGGGGACCAGGCAAAGGGCCCTGCTGAGCTTTAGGGGACCCAGATGTGATGCTTCTGTCACCAGAAAAGTCTGCTGGGCCAAGATGTGTCCACCCAGAGCCACGTTCTAGTACTGGAACCCTGGATGTTTCTGCCCAGCGGGCCTGTGAGGTCCTACCCCAGGGCGCCCTACGGCTGGTGGGGGTACCCAAGGGTCAATGGGTAAAATACAGGACGCCCAGTACGTGTGCAACCCTTCCGTCGGCCCAGGGAGTGGCCAGGGCTGCTGTCTGGGGCTGCATGGAGGTTCAGGGCAGGGTGTCCACACAGGCCCTCCTGGACCTTCGATATACGGGATGGAGCCAGGACAGGGAAGATAAGGGGGGTTGGCTGCCTTCGTTCTGCGCTGAGCCAAGCAAAAGCCAGAGCAGCCTACTTACCCCACCTTCCTGACCCGCCTCTAGGTTTGCAAAGTAAGAGCTGCTTTTGCCTAGGAGCCCAAATTAGTGGGGGGTACTGAATTTTTAAAACTCTCTAATTTCACCTTTTTCCAAAATCAGCACTGCCCCTACACATCCCCTTCTCTGAGACTCCTGTGTTCCTTCAGTTGCCCCTCCCCCACTCAGCCTAGAAATTCTGCTTATTGCAAGTGAAGTTCCCCCCAACGCATCAACACCCCCAAACCAGAGGGAGAGCGGCCTGACTCCCCCACCCCTGGGCTCTGCTGGGGGTTCTGTTGCTGAGCCTCTCTCTTTGTCCGGACCTCCTCCTTTCCTCCTCATCTCTGTCCAGGTCCCCCGGACCCTGCAGGTCCGGTTTTGCGCCCCCACCCTCACTCCTACCCCTCTCCACACCTGCTCCTCCTGCCTCTCCCTCTCGGTCTTCCTGGCTCCTTCTGAGTCACTGGCTTCCTTGCTGTCCTCTCCTGGCCGGACCCAGCAGCTGGTGACTCCCTCCCTGTCTGTGAAGGGCAGGGCCTTTTAGGAATCCTTCCTGAGAGAGCCACCCTCAGGCCTAGGGGACAGGAAGGGCAGGTGGGGGAGGGGTGCATAACAAAAATAGCTCCTTATCTGAGCTCCAGAGAGGCCAGGGCAGGGAGGGACAGGACAGGCCTCAACACCAGAGAGAAGGATGAAAAACTGCCACCTGTGCTGGTGTCTGTACCTGAGTGGGTCTCTGCAAGGAGTCCCAGGCCTTCCTGCATCTGGGATCTGCGCTGGGCTGGGTGTGGGAACAGTGACAGGAAGTGGGTCCTCCTAGGCACTGGACTCCAGACTCCTCCCAGGGGCTTCCCAAGAACAGATGGTGGGCCCCTAAGACTCTAAGCTAAGTCACTGGTCAGACTTGGGTTCATGTATTTGCTCCTTCCCAGTAACTGGAGCCGGGGTGGGGGAGGGGCTCTCCCTCTGTATGGCCCCAGGGGACCCTCTCCCTCAGCCTCTACGTGCCCACACGTGCCTTCTTCAAATTGGCACCAAGCTGGGGACAGCAAACGGGGCCATTGTCATGGAGAGTGAGGGGGAGGCTGTGCTGGGGAAGGGGGGGGGGCGTTGCGGTGCTTGTACAGGGGCTGGGCACTAACCTGCCAGGCTTCGGTCGCTGTGCAATGTGGTCCCACCGTACCTTCCTTGCCACCTCTTACCCATTCTCCCTGTTCCTTAAACACATACACCAGTACACCCCAGTCTCATCAAGCAGGCCTCACCCTGCGCCTCTGTGACAGCCTCTCCTCACATAGATGCCCGCCCCCCCACCCAGCACACCGCCACGGCCAGCACCCACTCTCTGTGAAGTCCCCGACCGTGGGACACCTTCCCAGTCCCCTGGCAGCTCAGCCCTGGCCTGTGCTCCGCAGGCACTGACGGCCGGCCGGCCGGCGCTCCCAGCTGGGTCCTCCCAGCTCCTTCTGTGCTGCCCAGCGACCAGGGCCTGCCTTAGACACTTTTTTCTGAGACATAAACATCACATTGTAGTTATCATTGTATTTTATTATCATTATTATTTGTATGAATTCTCCCACAGAAATTTGGCAAGAGCTTTCAAAGTGCCCTATGTTTCCAGTACATCATCTCACTTAATCTCCATCACACCCCTCGGCAAGAGTGGACATTGCCACTCCTGTTTACAGAGAGGTGAATGGCAGCAGCTCAGGGCCCAGCAAAAGTGGCAGGACTGGACTCGACTCAGCACCATGTGATACAGTTGCTCCCTCCCTCTTCCTTGAAGCTCTCCCTTCCCTGGCTTCAAGGCCACCAGCCCTGCCAGCTTTCTCCTGCTTCCCTGGTGGCTCCTCCTCTCAGGGGCCTTTCAACTCAGAAGTCCCGAGGCCCAGCTCTTGTCCTTTCTCTGCGCTCCCTCCTGTGCTCTCATGCAGGCTCGTGGCTTTAAACACCACCCATAGGGCGACACCTCGCACAGAGTTCAAGTTCTCTAACAGCTCTCTGGACTCACAGGCATAACTGCCTACCTGGCATGTCCAGCTGGAGTGACCAGCATGTCACATGCAGTAGATCCAAGACAGTACCCCTGTTCTTCCCTGCCCCTCCAAAACCTGTTTCCCATCTTTCCATTATCAGCGGAAGCTCCATCGGTGACCCAGTTCCAAACACTCAAGGTCTTCATTGCCTCCGCTTTTTCCCTCATCCCCCAAAGCCAATCATGGGGGAATCCTACTGGCTCCTCCCTCCACTATATTCAGAATCCAACTTCCCTTCATCTCCAGTGCATCTGCCTTGGCCCAGTCCGCCCCCCACTTCTCACACCTGCAAAGCCCACCAGTCTCCAGCTGGCCTCCACCTCCACCTTCTTCCTGCAGCAGGAGGGTCCTTCACACACCGAAGCCGGATAGTGCCACGTCTCAGCTCAGAAAGGGCCTCCATCCTCCGGCTCCTGGATGCCCCTGTCCTCATTCCTTTCTATTCCCCCTCCATCGCCCACCCCCATCCCCTGCTCTCCTGCTATTGCTCAAACACACAGGCTGGTGCCCTCCGACCTCAGCCCTTTGACCTGGTCATTCCCCCCGCCTGGAACCCTCTTCCCCTGAAACTGCATGGGTAACTCTTTCATTCCCCTAACAACCCTGCTGAGGTTGCAGCCAGAATGAACCCCAGACCCAGCCACGCACGCACTCCTGGTCCCCCTTTTCTGCTCCACTTCGTCTTTATTTCACAGCCTTTGTTACTTTTTTTACTTATTTCTTATGATTCTTAGGTGCTGTCTCCCTAGCCCCCATGAGAAGCAACCCAGGGGCAGGGGTCTTTTTGGTACATTGCCATTATCCCAAGCACCTGTGATGGTACCTAGCATATAGTAGACGCTCAATAAATACTGGATGACAGAATGAACAGATTATTCCTTTCTCCTCTTTCACTTCTCTCTGTGTGATGCTGGAACTGCATGAGGCTCTGTCTGGGAAGTTGGCCAGGGGGACACGCTGATTTTCTTGGCCCAGTGACTTAGGAACAAGGAAAAGAAGCCTTAGAAAGCTAGGAGGTTGCTGGGGCAAGTCTGACTGGTTCACCTGAAAAACAACCACCAGGCGGGTCAGGCTGAGCGCTGATGGGCCTAGCTATGACCTCTGTGCAGGGCTCCTCCCTCCTCACCCTCTTCTTCCCAACCAGAGGGGCCCAGCTGAGCTCCTCACCTCACCTGCCATGTCACCTCACCTGCAGTGTGCCCCACCTACCGCCCCAACCTGTTTCCTCTCACTCACTCCTCCCCACAGCTTCTCCAAACACCTCGCTGGCTCGCAAGCTCCACTCTCATACACAGATCAGAGGGTGCCTGCTTTGATCTGGGCGCCCTCAGCCCTGGGTACAGGCAACTTAAATACCACACCCAGCCCCACATAGGCACCCTGCAAGTTTTATACCACGGGAGCTGCTCTGGGGGCCGCTCAATTCCTTCAAATCCTAGCTCCACTACCAACTAGAGCTGTGAGGGCGAACATACCCACTGGGCCCCCAGAACCTTCATTTCCTCTCCTATATGGAGGGGAATTCTGCTGCCTTTCGGGGCTGTTGTAAAGGTTAAAGAGATTATGTTCACAAAATTCAACACTGTCCCAGCACCCAGTGAGTGCTAAACAAGCTTAATACTCTCGAACGCCCACTTCTTCAGCATCCACTGTGTGCCCAGCACTGTCAAAGGTGCCGGTGGCAGGGTGGCCAGGTGACACGTGGTCCCTCTCAATAGACAGCATCGAGACGAGGGGCTCCAGTCCAGCTGCTGCAGGAACTCTGCCTTGGGTAGTAAGCAGAGCGAAAATGTGGTGTGTGTGACTTGAGGGGGGACCTCAGAAACTGTCCTGTCTTCTTGCTGTCTGAGAAATGGGTGACCTTTATTAGAGAGAAATATCAACTGGTATTATAAAAAGACGAGATTAATCAGCAAAACCCACGGAGGGAGGAAGGTTTGTTGGGCAGGGGCAGGGAATTCTGGGGTCAAAACCTAGTTCCATAGGAAGAAAGGCTGGATGTGCATTTCTCTGCGTAGGGCTTGCTTTCTCTCCCCCGGCTATCACTGTTGGCAATGGTGTCACCACAGGCTGCTGCCTCTGGATCCCCAGCAGGTCTGACATCAGTGGGCAGTGTGGGAGGATGGCTGGTCACCTGTGAGCAGCGGCATATTGAGGCCATTGCCCCGGGAGGCTCCTTTGCATCTAGTCTGTGCTTGCTGGCACTGTACCTCACATTGCTGTTTCTCTGTAACATTTCGGACTTCCCAGCCAGCAGAACTAGGTGAGCTCTGCCTGGAGAAGGTGATGCTCAAGTGTTTTTAAAGCAAAAACAGGAAAAACAGAACAGTCTCTGCTGCTACGAAACTCCAGGCAAAGTTAGGGAGGCCAAGCCTGCCTTCCCCACCCCTGCCTGGGTTCCAGAACTCCCTTCTCACTCGTCCCATCCTACAGTTCTGCATTTAAATCACATGTTTAAATATCCACCATTTTTTTTTTAAATCTTCACCTGAGGATGTGTTTCCTGATTTTAGAGAGAGAAGAAGGGAGGGGGAGAGAGAGACAGAGAAACAGAGAAACGTTGATGTGAGAGAGAGAAACATCAATTGGTTGCCTCCCATACATGTCTAACTGGGCATTGAAACCCCAACCTCTGTTTGTGCCCTGACTGGGAATCAAACCCACGACCTTTTAGTGTATGGGGTGACACTCCAACCGACTGAGCCACCCAGCCGGGGCTAAATATCCACATTTGTGCCTGAAATAGACAGGAATCTTGAAGCTTGTAATGTCTCCCGAGGATTACCAAAATTCCTTAACCCCTTTCTTTCCTATATTGTATATGGAAACTGATTTTGAGAGGTACACTTTTAAGTTGCACACGCGTGTTCTAAATCATGGCTCTAGAGCTCGTCAGTGAGCACTTTCTATACCAAAGCGCCAACCATGCTCATAGTTTTGCACCAGATTGTCTGAGTTTTAACCCAAGATTCCTTACTTCCCTTGGCACTAAAACAAGGTGTTTGGCCCCCCGAACCTCACCTGTAACACCCACTGGACCAACCCTCAGTAAGAATCCACCACGTACCTGCGAGGGCAGGCCCTGGGTACAAAGCAAACAAATCAATGAGTCTTCACCAGGTGTGTAGGAGGGCCAGACAGTCAATTACATATCTCAGATCATTTTAAACTTTTTATTTATTTACTTTTAGAGAGAGGGGAAGGGAGGGAGAAAGAGAGGGAGAGAAATATCAATGTGTGGTTGCTTCTCGCGCCCCCCTCCCCCCCCACCCCCCGCTGGGGACCTGGCCCACAACCTAGGCATGTGTCCTGACTAGGAATTAAACCAGTGACCCTTTGGTTCACAGCCCATGCTCAATCCACGGAGCCATACCAGCCAGGGCCATATCTCAGATCATTTTAAGTATTTAGAAGAAAAATAAAGCAAAGTAGGGGCAGAATGACCTGCCCTTTGAGCTGCCATGTGGATCGCGCGCAACGCCAGGCCTGCTGTAGGTGTCTGGTTTCCTTGTCTTTCCCCATCATCTCCTACAATTCCCCAACCACAGGGTGGGGGCTCCCCACCCACAGGCCCCAAACCGGGTGAGTGTCAGAGGGCCTCAGGGTACTTTTCTATTTCTTCCACAATTATTTACTGAGCCTCCTATGTGCTGGGCACTTGGTCTGCACAGTTTTTAATACTGGAAATTTCCCCATGAACCCCATTAGTTCTGGACCTTTCTTGCAAAATTGGAAGCTCTGGCAGTACTGGGCATGCCTTCCCTTGGGACAGCAATTGGCCAGTGCCAAGGGGTGGCTGCCTCCTTCAGAGACCGTGAGCAGCTTCTGAGTCACTAGCCCTGTTGTCTCTCACACTTGGTCAGCTTCATTTCCCTGCCTGGCTGTGCTAGTCATTCATTTGAGTTTGCAAGCCCTGACCCAAGCTGTCACCGTAGTGAACACATACAAACTGAGATAAGAGTATTGATAGAAACAAAAGTATATCTTGATGCAGCCTGACTTAGAAGACTGACGTCACGTTTTGGACATTCCTTCTGTAGAGGAGTAGGGTCTGTGTCCCTCCCCTTGCATCTGGGGGCTCGTGCCCGCTTCAGCCATCAGAGTCCATGGAAGTTCTGATACGCAACTGCAGAGGTCAGACTATAAAAGGCTGTGTGCTTCTGCCTTGTTCCAGGGGACACTCATTTTGGGAGCCCCAAGTGGCCATGGAAGTCCAGCCACCCCGGTGCCACCTCGGATGAAGGGACGCTAGTTGGCAGTCCCAGCTGAGCCCAGCCTTTGAGCCACCCCAGTCCAGGCACTAAACATGTGAGTGTCGATGTAAGAACGTCGAAACTTGTAGAGAGTTTTTGTGAGTTTATTTTGGCCAAACTGATGCCATGCCAGGAAGCAAGATCTCAGGTGCTTCAGAGAATAAGTTTTGCAGCTTCTTCTATACGTTTGCAATTGAAGAGAGAACGTAGATTACAGGGAAGTGGGAGAAAGCAAGGTATAGGGGAGTCAACAACATCTTGTGCTCCCCGGAGGGTAGTTATGCCTCTGAAGGGTCTGAAAAAGAAGATTACTTTGCCCTGATTGATGTGGTTCAGTGGTCGGGCGTTGTCCCACAAACCGAAGGTCACCAGTTCAATTCTCAGTCAGGACACATGCCTGGGTTGCGTGCCCGGGTCGCAAGTCAATGTTTCTCTCTCACATGGATGTTTCTCTCCCTCTCTTTCTCCCTCCCTTCCCCTCTCTCTAAAAATAAGTAAATCTTTTTTAAAAGATTACTTTGGCATTTCAAAGCTGTGTTAACCTAGATGCACAAGAATAGTCGATAGAGATGGCTTAAGGCAAAGATGGAACTTTTATTAAAGAAGTGTATGCCTGGGGCATGACTACCCACCTTGCCCAGCTGGGAATTTATGATCTGATAACGCTGCGAGGTTACTGTCACTCACTGGACTTGTCAGCTTTATTGCACAGCCCGTTTTTCATCCGCAGGAGCTACTATGTCTCCAGGCGATGCCAGTCCTCAACTATCCAAGTCACCTTCCCCACCCCCCGCTGTTCAGTCTTCCAGACTAAGACCCCAGACCTGTGGACGAGAGACATGCCACCTCTGTGGTGCTCTGTCCAAATTCTTTACCCTACTGCCTTGGCTGATGTGGCTCAGGGGCTGGCCTGTGAATCAAGGGGTCACCGGTTTGATTCCCCATTGGGGCACATGCCTGGGTTGTGACCCATGTCCCCAGCGAGGGGCCCGCGAGAGGCAACCGCACATTGCTGTTTCTATCCCTCTCTTTCTCCCTCTGTTCCCCTGTCTAAAAATAGATACATAAAATCTTTAAAACAATTAAAATTCTTTACTGCACTAAAACGGTTGTTGTTTATACCACACTTTGCAGTAGGTTATGCAACAAAGATAATTGGGACAGTTTTCATTAGGAAGGATCACTCGAGCACGCTAAAGACGAAGGCATTGGAGCACAGCCTTTCAAACGGGGACAGCAAGCACAAAACCCTCTGGTGGGAGGTGTTAAAAAAGAAAATTGAACCCAGTGAGTTTGAAGACTTAACGGGCATGGTTGAGTGAGTCATCAATCAGGCAGCCCCCGCCCCCGGCCGCCAGAAGGACACTCCGAGGGGCTGTATAGAATGGATAGTTTCTGTAAGAAGAAGGATAGGACAAGAGAGCTATTAAAACAACAAAAATAGGCATTACTTTTGGGGCTGGGATATCTTTTTTTGAAGGAAGAGAACAGGAATGGTTTTTTTTATCGTGCCGATTGCCACTTCTTTCTATGGGAGACGGACAGAGCCCAGGTGATGGATTAAGTCCCTGGTGCTTGACCAGAAAACTCCAGACTGGCTGATTAGGAGTACGTTTAAGGTTAACGCTGCAATTAGATCAGGTTTAAGTCTAGGTTTGTCATGGGCTTTTAGCGTAAATGACATCATTTTGGGTCTGTGGTTTTCTCTTTAACAGAGGAATCTGGGTCATTAAAAAGCAACAAAAAGACTTCTGGTTAAGACGGTCACCGAGAACCACCTGAAGACTACCTAAACAGAAGTCCTGTAACTGAGGACATACAGAAGAAGCCACACCAACACTGGTAGGAGTGGCAGAGATGCGGAACGGGCTGGTCCTACACCCACCGTGTGGCCATTAAGAAACAGTAGAGGTGTCTTGGCTTTGGAGGCCCCGCCGAGGAGCCAGGGATCCTAGCCCCACACTGTGCCCCCAGCCCAGGGCCCCAGTGCTGGGAACAGAAGTCTCCATAACTTCTGGCTATAAAATCAGTGGTCATGGTGGCTGAGTGAGAGAGAGGGCTTCTGGAGGCCCAGGCGACCCTCTTAAAGGGCCCATGCCTGGATTTATTTGCAGAGGACTCACTCACTCTGAGCTCCAGTGCTAAGGCAGCAGCTCAAAAATCATGAGGGACATATGGGGAGGAACTGAATTGTCTGGCTTCAGGGCAAGGGTTGGAGGGGCAGCTTTCTTTCAGACATACATGCTGGCAGAGGCCATTGCTCCTTTGTTGAGCCCTCCCCCTACACAGCCTGCTGGCTCAGGCAGGTACCAAGTCTGAGTCTCCGTCTACCTGGTTAGCACATTTTGTCCCGTCCTGGAGATTCCCTGAGATCCTACCCCACCCAACTAGCAGGCCCACTTATGGCAGCTTCCAGCCTCCAGGGGCCTTTCCCTAAAACAGCTTGTCTTGGTTTGAGCTGTGGACTTTCCTAAAATCTCTGAAAGGTTCAGACCTCAAACAAGCAGCATCTGGCTTTGGCATGCCCCATACCTCTTGTTAAGTGGCCCCCCAACCCAGCACTAGTGGCAGCTGGTCTTGGATTGTAGCTTAGCCTCAATTTGCAGCTTAGGATCTCCCAGCACCTCTGAGCCCAGCACAAGCAGCAGCCATCTGCAAACCACTCTGTAGGTTGTACCAGGTAGCCCCAGGCTGGGCACAGGCAGTGACTGACCATAGCCTAGACCAGAGCCCCTCCCAAGAGGCCCAGGAACCAGCACACCTAGTGGCCAGATTCAGACCGCATCAAAGCACCACCCAACCACCTCCACAAACAACACACCCAAAGGGTGGACTTGGCAGGCACCAGAGCCCTGTTACAGTGAGTCCTGCTCATGGGGACAGCCGTACCCAATAGCTCCGCTGCTGCAGTCACAGTCATTCCAATCAACCAGCCTGCGGGCCAGTTGTTCCCATGGATGTACAAACAGCAATCAAGGTTCAACTACAACAGGTGGACACATACAACCCACACAAGGGACATACCTGGAGCACCAGCTCAGGTGACCAGGGAGGCTGTCCCACTGGGTCCCACAGGACACCTTTTTTACATAAGTCCACTTTACCAAGACTAGGAGACACAGCAGATCTACCTGAGACATAGAAATAAACACAGGGAGGCAGCCTAAAGGAGGAGACCAAAAAAACCTGTTCCCAATGAAAGAACAGAACAGAACTCTAGAAAAAGAACTAAACAAAATGGAAACAAACAGTCTTCCAGATGCAGAGCTCAAAACACTGGTTACAAGGATGCTCGATGAACTTGGAAGTAGAGTATGTGAACTCAGTGAGAACTTTAACAAAGAGGTAGGAAACATAAAAATGAAGATAAAAAAATTAATAAGAACCAGGTAGAAACAAAGAGTATAATAACTGAAATGAAAACTACGTTAGAGAGAATTAACAGGAGAGTAGGTGAAGCAGAGGACTGAATCGGTGATTGGAAAACACCCAATCAGAACAGAAAAAATAATAAAATAAAATAATTAGAATAGGTTAAGAGGCATCTGTGACAACATCAAGAGTACCAACATTCATGTCATAGAGGTACTAGAAGGAGAAGAGAGAGAGCAAGGAATTGAAAACCTATCTGAAGAAATAATGACAGAAAACTTTCCTAATTTGGCAAAGGCAATAGACACACAAGGCCAGGAAGTGCAGAGTCCCAAACAAGATGAACCTCAAAATGCCCACACCAAGACACATTTACTGAGACGACAAAGGTTAAAGACAAAGAGAGAATCTTAAAGGCAGCAAAAGAAAAGCAGTTGATTACCTACAAGAGAGCGCCCATAGACCATCAGCTGGTTTCTCAACAGACACTGTGCAAGCCAGAAGGGATTGGCATAAAATATTCAAAGTGATGAAAAGCAAGGACATAAAACCAAGATTACTCTACCCAGCAAAGCTATCACTTGGAATCAAAGGAAAGATAAAGAGGTTTCCAGACAAGATGAAGATAAAGGAGTCCATCACCACCAAACCAGCATTACAAGAAATGTCAAAGGGACTTATTTAAGAAGAAGGAAAAGAAGCTTAAAAATATGAATAATAAAACAAATATGAATAATAAAATAAAATAATGGCAATAACGACATACCTATTGATAATTACTTTCAATGTAAATGGATTAATTGCTCCAATCAAAAGACATGAGGTAGCTGAATGAATAAGAAGACAGACAAGCACATGCTGTCTACAACAGACTCACTTGAGACTGAAAGACACACACAGACTGAAAGTAAAAGGATAGAGATACTCCACGCTAATGGAAATGGGAAAAAAAGGCTGGAATACCAATACTGATACTAGACAAAATAGACTTTAAAACAAAGGCTATAATAAGAGACAAAATAGGACCCAACAGTTCCACTTCTGGGAATTTATTTATCCTAAGAAACCCAAAACATTAACTCAAAAAGACATATGCATCCCTATGTTCACTGCAGCACTTTTTACAATAGCCCAGATATGGAAGCAGCCTAAGTGCACGTCAATAAACGAAAAGGTAAAGAAGAGGTGGTAAGCCCTGGCTGGTGTGGCTCAGTGGACTGAGTGCCAGCCATGAATCACAGGGTTGCCAGTTCGATTCCCAGTCAGGGCACATGCCTGGGTTGCACACCAGGTCCCCAGTAGGGGGTGTGCGAGAGACAACCACACATTGAAGTTTCTCTCCCTCTCTTTCTTCCTCCCCTCCCCTCTCTAAAATAAATAGATAAAATCTTTTTTAAAAATCTATTTTAGAAAAAAGAAGAGGCGGTATATATGGATTCAGCCATAAAAGAGAGGGAAATCTTGTGATAACATGGATATACCTAGAGGATATTATGCTAAGTGAAATAAGTCAGACAGAGAAAGACAAATACCGTATAATTCACTTATATGGAATCTAAAAAACAAAGTAAGCAAACAAACAGAAACAAGCTCATGGATGCAAAAAGTAAATAAATTGTTGCTAATTGGGAGGAAGTTTGGGAGGATAGGTGAAAAGGGGGAAGGGATTAAGATGTGCACATGGCCAGTTATGGACACAATCATGTTGGTACAATGAACGGCAGAGAGAAGAGCCAACAATTGTAGGAACGACGACTGGTGTCAGAGGGTGCTAGATTTACCAAGATGACCCCTCCCCATGGTATAGAAATGTCTAATCACTATGTTGTACACCTGAAACTGACATAATATTGTATGCAAACTGTAATTGAAAAATACAAATAATTATTTTTAAAAAGAAAGAAAGGAACCAGAAACCCCTGCAGGTTTTTTCAAGCATAAAGGTATTCAGTACAGGGAATTTAATGTGTAAAAATATTGGAAGAGCTGGAAGAACAAGTCAGGGAAGCTGCCGCTAGAACTCAAATTTACTGACAGCTTTCAGGGTGTCCGGAAATTGCAAGAAACTTCCCACAGCACGCTGACTCCATCGGAAAGGAGGCAATGTGGCAAACGGCACCCAATAGCCTCTGACGATCTAGCCATGAAGCCAAAGCTCATGTACGTGTCTACCACCGCCCTGCTAAAGAAAGAACAATATTATTTCTGCTTCTTCTTTTTTTTTAACTTGCCTTTCTCTTTTAATCCCCTCACTGCTCCAATTCTCAAAACAGTACCCAGAAATTAAACAAAGAAGCTCAAAAAGCCAAGGCAAGCCAGCCCAATAGTAGAAGGCTCCTCCCCCAGGGGCCAAAGTGTGAATGCTGGGGTCTCCACTCAGAGCCCGGTAGTAAAAGCTGGTGCAGAATGAGGTGGTTCGGGAGGCTAGCAGTAACCCGGCCCAGAGGGGCTTTCTGCAAACGGGCACCGCTAACAGGGCCAGGCTCCTTCCCATAGGTATCTGGAAACTGGGTGCCATGCGCCCCGGTGGAGGCCAAGCCCGAGGCCCCAGCTCCAGACAAAGCACTCGAGCAATGGAAAGCAGCCCCTGGCCTGGCCATGGCACTAGATGGTCCTCTGCTTCTTTTTTATATCCAAGTTTATCATAAGTGCCTCTTCATCCAGAAATTTACTGGCAGGGGATTCTGGGAAATGCAGTTCTCAGGCTTCTAGCTCCGCAGTACTGGGGAGGGTACAGAGAGGAAGGCGGCCTGGTGTCAACAGGCAACCTGGCCATCTGGCTCGGCTGGCACAGCTGGTGTTTCCGTTCCTTGACTTCCTCGCTTGCAGTGGTCTTATCCCCCACCTCACGGCAGGTACTCACTCCCACCGTCATGCCTTAGGGAGGTTATTACCCATAACTCCATTATCTCACTGTCATGTCTCCTGTCTTCCCAGTTCGCACCCCCCAGTATCTGAACTCTAATAATTCTGAGATTTACCCACCATTCCCTTTCCCTCCACCTCCCAGTGTCCTTCTTATCCAGTCTAGATGACCTCACCAATCGTTATAATCCCTCATTGGCTTGCCCGCAACTCCCTTGCCCCTGTCTTCCTTCACTGTACTCTTCTGGAAAAGCACCAACTTTGATTAAATCCAGCTCTCTCTCTATTTAACGCCCGTGACACAAGAGCTAAACATGTCTAGAAAACATCAGCCCTACTATGTGACCGTACTTTAAATTCATGGCCAATCAGGGTCAAGGGGAAACAGTGCTCTCCAGCAATCAGACCTCTTTTCCCAAATCCGTTCACACTCCCTCTCTCCCAAAGGGCTATTGCATAAATTCCTCTCTCCCCAAAACGCTAGCACCTCCTTTTCTATCATTTACCCTCAGCTGCCACTTTACTTTCCATTTTACTGATAAAATACAAGTAACTGCAAGAGAACTTACATATGTTCCCATCACATCTACCAACTAAAGTCTGGGCCCGTGTATTTTGCTTTTCCTCCTGTGAGTGACCTCTTTCCTTCATCATCCATTTTCTACCCTGTATCAGGTCCTACAAATATATTGCTATTTTTCTTATCTTTCAAAAATAGCCCTCTCCTAATCCCATGCCCTCCACCAGCTACTGGCCTGCTTCCCTGCTTCACTTTGCTGCAAAGCTCATCGAAAGAATTACCGGTACTCACCATTCTCAGTTTCTACCAACCTTCCTCGATCCCCTTCCATCAGCCTTGTTCCCTCACCTTGCCAAGGTTACTTGCCAAACCATCGACTCTCAGTTGCCATGGCACTTGGACCCGCAGGGCTGTTTAACCCAGGTAAGCCCTCATTCCTTGGGACACTTTCCTCCCCGGCTTCCGAGACGCCATCCTCTCTTGGGTTTCTTCCCGCCTCGCTGGGCGCTGCTTCTCTGAGGCCTTTGCTGGCTCCTTCTATCTTCCTGACCCCAGGCCTGCCTTGGACTTT
Organism: Micronycteris hirsuta; assembly: GCA_004026765.1. Lineage (NCBI taxonomy): Eukaryota > Metazoa > Chordata > Mammalia > Chiroptera > Phyllostomidae > Micronycteris > Micronycteris hirsuta. The sequence continues at coordinate 73,249 of PVJI01002552.1, forward strand.
TCTCCTCAATGAGCCCCTCGAGGTTGGTGGTCATGAATTTAAATGAAGCCAATTCACATCCAGGCTTATGGCTTTACGTACCTCGTACAGCTGACAACTTTTAAACTTATATTTCCAGCCAGATCATTTCCCTGAATTCCAGACTTGAACATCCAAATGCCTATTTGACACCTTCTCTGGACTGTTTGATAGTCATCTCACGGTGAACAGGTCTGACGCCAAATTCTTTTCCTTCCCCCCAGAACCTCCCTCTCCTGTGGTCTTCCCACTTCTGGTCGTGGCCTGTCCCTCCTCCCAGCTGTTTGGGCCAAAAGGATGGAGTTGTCTGACTCCTCCGTTTGTCCCAGACCCACATGCAGCCTGTCGTGCAATCCTGACAGCTCTGCCAAGTGTGTCTGGAATCTGGCCACCGTTCACCACCTTCACCGCCGGGCCCGTGTCCAGGCCTCCATCACCCCTCTCCTGGATCATTACCAGAGCTTTCTAACTCATCTCCCCGATCGTATTCACAAAAACGAGGTCAGAGGATCCATTTAAAACACAAGTCGGATGCTATCATTTCTCAGCTGAAAGCCCTCCATCTCAAGATGAAAGCCAAAGTGGAAACACCCTGGTGCTTCTCAGACCCCACCTTCTATTGCTCACTGTTTCAGCCACACTGGCTTCCTGTGGCTCTTGAGCATGGAAAACGTGTTCCAACCTCAGGACCTTTGCACTTGCTGATCTCTCTACATGGCGTGCCCTGACCCAGATGTCTGCCTTGCCTTTTGTCTTCTTTTGGGCATTCGCTGAAATGGTACATTATCAGTGAGGCTTTCCTTGATCATCCTTACAAAATAGGATCCCATTCTCCCTTCCCTATTTTGGTTTTCTCCTTAACACTTAATTGCCAGCTGACTTGCTATAAACTTTACCTGTCTTCCCCTACTATAATGTAGAGGCCATGAGGGAAGGGACTTTATTTGGTTCACAAGAGTATCCTCAATGCCTAGAACAATGCCCAGCACACGGTAGGCATTCCATCCATGCGTTGCGTTAATTTAATGACTAGGTGTAAAGGTCATGGATGTTAGGTGAGGCCTAAGGGTGGGCGGGAGCCAGGTCAGCAGGTGTGCAGGCCTTGCTAAAGATCTGGAGGAGGGCTGACGTGGTCCTGCCTGTGTCTGGAGAAGCTCCCTGCGCTCCGGCAGGGAGAACACCTCTTGTAGAAAGGGGGTTCCTGCCTTCATGGGACTGAGTGTGGGAAGGTATGAGGATCATTTTCCAGAAAGGCCTCTCCCACTTAGAAAGGGCAGGCAGCTTTAAGACTAAGGAGGGCTCTGCACTTTGACAATACTGAACACCACCTGGGGCTGAAATTAGGGGTCATCAGCCGTGTGCTTCTGACTCAGCTGCACAATCAAACCCTCAACAGCGACAGGTTGCAGTACTGCCTCCTCCCTCCAAACCTCACCCTGTGGAGGCTGCAGGGCTCCCGAGAGTGTCAGAACAGAACATGCCAGAGGTGGCGTTCTCCCACCTTCCTGTCACCCAGTATCACCCCTCCTTCTCCCCTGCACTCCTCAACCTGAAGGGATTTCAGTGGAGATCAAGTCCAAGTGGTGAGAGGCCGTTTGAGCTCCTCATTCCACCAGACCATGGTGGAGGAGCCCTGTAGGCACAGGAAGGCACCAGGTTTGAGTGGGAGCAGGCCCTGCCTGCAGACCCTGTCAGGATGGAGACCCCCACGACCATGGTGCTTGGCCCCGGGCAGCCCTCAGTCAAAAGCTCCCTCTTACCAACCCTCCAGCCGCCCTAACAACTAGACGGTTATTCAGTCTCCTTGGTCTACTGGGCTCCTCAAACTAAATTTGCCTTCTGCACATTCTTGAGGGTTTTAATAACCTACCAGGAAGAACAAAAAGTCTATTTCCACTAACCTAGTAAGTCAGTCCAAGGTGGAAATACCTTTCAAGGGCCCCTCCCTTCCCAAGTCAGCTGGACTTTCATTGCGGAGGGAAGCAAAATTAATTTTGACTTTGCACCTAATGCACCTAATCATTTGTCTTTGCCAATGAAGGGGGAGGGAAATCACAGCCAGTAAGGCAGAATGTTCCATCGCTGGGCACTCAAGAGTTCAAGATTCTTTCCTACCGTCTCACGTGCTGGGTTGCAGGATTCTTGCCAGCTGCTGACCTTCCCGGCCCCGTTCTAGTGGCCTTGCCAGGCACACACCAATGTATGAGGCTGCAGGGCCTCGTGGGGAGCGTCAGGCCGAGCCAGGGGCAGCCAGGTTGCTCTGTCACAAACCACAGGTTACAGGCTAATTCCAGGTCAGGCTACTGATGACAGGGGAGCCCAGACAGAAGGGAGCCCCCCTGCAAGATCGCAGGCCAGACAAGAGATTCAGTAATCCAGACAGAGAGGCCTCTGCAGCCCCTCCGTCTCCCAGTCTCTCAGCTCAGCAGTCGCGTCCATCCACCGTTCCCACTGCCTCCCACTCCGAGGAAAGTTCTTCTTTGCCTGGTTCCTCCTCAGGCAAATCGAAGTAGAACGTGATTCACTGGCTAACAGATTCGCTCTCAGGAGAGGAATTTCAGTCCACTTTTGGAAAAGGGAAGAAGAGGAGGACAGGACAGAATGACTGAGTGCCTTCTATCAACTTTCCTATGTGAGCTTGGTATTCTGGAAAGTGCCTCAGTATCTGAGCTTGAAGCAAGCAGGAACTGGGTGTGAATCCCAGTTTGCCTTGTGTTAGCTGTGTGGCTTTTGGCAAGCTACTGAGCTTCCCCAAGCCTCTATGGCTACCTCTGTAAACTAGGGATTCCTTTAAGGGTTTTTGCAAAGATTAAAGAAGATGTTGAGGGGAAATAACAGAAATAATAGAATCTAGAATTCCTTGTCTAGTCAAATTACACCTCTCTGAAATAAAGATGTCTTCCAATAAAAAGAAAATGAATCTATGAGGAATAAATAGGTTCAAGAAGTAGTAAGCTGAAATATGTATGTGTATATGTGTGTCTGTGTATGTACAAGCACAAGTGTATTATGTCTGTATGTACATAGGAATGGATATCCATTTGTATGTGTTTTTCTGTGTTGTCTCTATATTTAGAGACAAAATGTTTACTATAAAAATGTTTACTATAAAAGCAAGTAAGCAAAACAAACAAACATTTTTAGAACTAAACTTTTGTTGTTAAATTTGGTAATCACTCTTGGTAATAACAACACGGGTGATATAGAATCCCATGCTCACAGATAGGAAGATGTAATAGTATTAATACTATAGTATTAGTATTAGTATTAGTATTAGTAATAGTATTAGTATTATTTGTTTTGATTTTTCCTGATGCCCTTCTCATTGACCTGCAAACGGCCTTCTTCTCGCTGTGTCCTTACACGGCCTATTCTCTGGGTATAAAAAAACACTGCAAACAAAGTTAAACAGAAAGTAACAGCCTAGCCTGGCCAGGTGGCTCAGTTGGTTGGGGTGTCGTCCTTGTGCACCAACCTTGGTGCACCAAAAGGTTGCGGGTTTGATACCGGTCAGGGCACACACAGGAGGCAATCAATCAATCAACGTTTCTCACATTGATGTTTCTCCCTCTCTCTCTCCTTCTCTCTCATCAATAAAAACATATCCTTGGGCGAGGATTTAAAAAAAAAGTAACAGCCTAGGAGAATCAAATAATTAGTTTCAATATATTTTAAAAACTCTAACAAATTTTTACAGAAGAGATAACCAATTTAAATGACAAAGCTAGGGAAAAAATTTGAATAAGGAATTCTCTGAAGAGGAAATATCAGTGGTCAATAAAGACATAAAAATATACTCTACTCCTCTTCAGGTAAATGCAAATTAAGCAAAATTTAAAGTACCACAAACTTTTGACAAAAATCTGAGTTTAATAATATGAAACATTTTCAAGTACTGTCATGTACTGTTAGTGGAAATTTAAATTGGCACTTTGAAGGGCAATTGGCAGTATCTTTTAAATTTATTTTATTTTTAAAAATATTTTATGTATTTTATTTTTAGAGAGAGGGGAAAGGAGAGAGGACGAGAGAGAGAGAAGCATCAATGTGTGGTTGCTTCTCGCATACCCCCTACAAGCATGCAACCCAGGCGTGTGCCCTGACTGGGAATCAAACTGGCGACCCATTCTCAGGCCCAGGCTCAATCCGCTGAGCTATACCAGCCAGGGCAGTATCTTTTAAATTTAAATTGCCTAGCCCTGGCCAGTGTGGCTCAGTTGGTTAGAAAGTGGTCCCAGAAACCAAAAGTTCATAGGCTCAATTCCCAGGCAGGGCATATGCCTGGGTTGTAGGCCAGGTCCCCGGTTGGGGGGCGTGTGAGAGGCAACTGATCGATGTGTTTCTCTCTCACATCGATGTTTTTCTCCCTCTCTTTCTCCCTCTCTTCCCCTCTCTCTAAAAATAAATAAGTAAAATCTTTTTTTAAAAAATAAAATAAATTTAAATTGCATAAGCCTCCTGACAATTCTTAAAATAAACCTCCTAAAAAGACAGACACAGGCACACAAGGAAACGAGGTTAACGATGTCCATCGCAGCACCGTCTCCAAGAGTGAGAAGCTGGACCACCCTCAGTACCCACCAGTAGGAGCCTGGCCACGTGAACTCATCACTAGGGAACACTACCCATCAGTTATAAATGAAAAAACAGATCTCTGTGAACTACATATAATTGAGTAAAAGAACGAGTTGCAAAATGAAGTGATTCAGTGGACAAACGCCCTCCATAGGAAATCCTGCATACATTAATACAGGTATTAATTATATATTAATATATGTATATAGTTTAAGTACTGGTATTAATATCATACCCACAGTAATGTAGTAGCTCCATAGGTATACACATATATAGACATGTGTGTGTACACACACAGAGGAAAAGGGCTTGAATGCTACACACCCAGTTGAAGATCAATGGGGGGACGGTGACTAACGGAGAAAACTTACAATCATAACAGTAGAAAAAGAAAAGAATTTGGACACATTCAAAATCCATTATACTTTAAAAGCCAGAAAACAAATAGAAGGAAACTTCCTTGAGCCTTATCAGTAACATTTCAATTATTTACTAGGGAATTACATGTGGGTATAAATTGTGGAATTAAAAATCAGTTTATTTCCTAAAGCCCCCGAGCTGAGTAGCCTGCTTTTGACCAGAGCTGCCTGAGGACTGGGGCGGGGAGAGGGGGGCAGCTGGTGTTCAGGTCCTTCGTCTGCAGGTACGACTAGCACTCAGTGCCCTCCATTGTCCCAAGAGAGATTTCCCCAAGAAAAGTTTAATCTCCAGCCAGTGACCTTCCCTCCACCTCCTCCAAATCCCATGTATATGGGGGAGGTTAAACTCAAGTGAAAAGCCTTTGAATCTATGACCCCAGGGATAGCCACAGAAGTATATGATAGAGAAAAAAATGACCCTGAAAACACAAAAATATCCATACCAAAATATGAGAAATTTGGATTAGCAACCCAAACCATTAGGAGATAGTGCATCTACATTCTTAAAAGACACACGGTGCAGATTTTCTTGAAATGGTGATCTCTCTTGCCACATTCAAGACAGGTTTCCATTCACAGAATCCATCTGCAAATGATGAGCTTAGGGAATTGCACAAGAAATGCACATTCCAAGATCAAAGGGGAAAGACACCCAACCCAGTCTCTATAAGGTAAGGGCAGGTAACCATAAGTTTATCAAATTTAACTAGTTTATCTGATATGGCTCCACCCCCACTCCCAGCCCAGTTCCTCCAATGCATGTTTGCTTTGTATGTGGAGATAATGCAGCTCATATTCAGTTGCAATTCTGGATGTATAGGAGCCACACAATTTCATCAATATTTATGAAGATTAAGAATTGGAGCCCTGGCTGGTGTAGCTCAGTGGATTGAGCGCGGGCTGGGAACCAAGCGGTCCCGGTTTGATTCCCAGTCAGGGCACATGCCTGGGTTGTGGGCCAGGTCCCCAGTGAGGGCCATGTGAGAGGCAACCATACATTGCTGTTTCTCTCCCTCTCTTTCTCCCTCCCTTCCTCTCTCTCTCTAAAAATAAATAAAAATAAAATCTTTAAAAAAAAAAAAGAATTGGAGAGAATAGTGGAGTCGCTGTTCTGCTGGCATGGGAGTGCTCAAGAGGGAAAAACTACTCATAAAGACCACCTATTGAGCTTCCACCGAGTGCTGACCCTGTGCTGGGCATGCACTCTGCGTCGCCACACTTGAACTAAGACATAAATACTACTGTCCTCATTTTGCAGGTCAATAATTTGCTCAAGGTTACATAACTCGTAAATGCCAGACCGCGCACTTACACCAATTCTCCAGTTGCAAAGTCCATGTTCTCGCCCATTGCACTCAGCAGGCTCTCTTTTTTCCAGGGAGGCAATCAAGCCGGACAACCTCTACTTCTGGGATAATGCATTTGCTCAAAGCTCCAGGAGTCCAGATGTCAAGTTCGGGCTCAGCTCAAAGAAATGACCCTTTCCTCCACCTTGCGGAGGATCCCAGGAACTGGGAGGCCCTAGGGCTGGAGCCTGTTGCCCACTGGGTTGACTTTCGTGCACAGAACCCTGCTGAGTCACCAAGGCAGTCATTGCTTTTACGCAACAAATCAGAACACACCTAAGCCAACCCTATTCCTCCAGGTTGCTTCATCTCCAGGTTTCAGTGACCCAACCAAGGGCTGCAGACGGATTAGAAGGAAGCCCAGATGTTAGAAACATCTGCTAGGGAGAAAGCTGGCTCTCTCCACGCCCGCTCTCTTTTTTTTATTTAAAGTATATTTGACATACAAAAGTGTATTAGTGTCAGGTGTACAACATTATGACTCAAATTTTATATTCCTTATGAAGTGATGACCACGTAAGTCTAGTCACCGCCATTCACCATGCAAAGCTGTTACTATAGTACTGACTAATTCCCCTATGTCGTGCGTTACGTTCAAGTTGTTGAGATACTAAAGACTATTTTCCCTGTGCTATACATTACATAGCCCCGCCTTTTGTGTGTGTGGTAACTGGAGGTTTGTACCTCTCCTTCCCTTCGCTCTTTCATCCACCCCCCACCGCCTCCCCACTGGCAACCATCAATTTGTTCTCTGTGTCTGTAAGTCTGTTTCTGTTTTGTTTTATTCGTTTTGTGTTTCTAGATTCCACATGAGTAAAATCATATGGTATTTGTCTTTCTCTTTCTTCAGGTAGATACCCAGAAGCTGAATGGCTGGGTCATATGGTAATTCTATTTTCAATTTTTTGACAAAACTCTACACTGTTTTCCACAGTGGCTGCACCAATTTACAACCCTCCAGCAGTGCCCGAGGGACACTTACTACCACATCCTCGCCTGCACTTGCTATTTGTTGTCTGTTGGATGACAGCCATTCCGACAGGTGTGAAGTGATATCTCATTGTGGTTTTGATTTGCATTGCCCTGATGATTTGTGACATTGAGCATCTTTTTAAGTACCTGTTGGCCACCTGTATGTATGTCTTCTTTGGAGAAATGTCTGTTCAGGTCCTCTGCCCAGTTTGTAATTGGATGGTGGTTGTTGTTGGTTTTTGATGTTGAGTTGTAGGAGTTCTTTATTTATTTTGGCAATCAGGCCTTTACCAGATATAGCATTTGCAAATAGCTTCTTCCATCCAGTAGGCTGTCTCTTCGTTTTGTTGATGAAACACAGACCTTCCCCCAACGACATTCACTTCTGTCCTGCAGGAGCCTGCCAGCTTCCTCCTCAGGGCCCTGGGCCCTGGGAGGCTTTTACCTCCCAAACCTGAGTGGCTTGCCTTCCTACCTCCTTCCCTTTAACTCTCTGCTCAAATATCTCTTTCATTCACTCAGGCTTTTCAGGTCTTTATACCTAAATATCAACACATAGTAGGCCCTTAATATTTATTGAGTGAATAAATCAATCTGCATTTCAGAAAAGAATGGGGAAATTCTGGAAAACCCCACAAGGTTTAAGTGTGCCATTAAAGGACAAATTGAGAGCTTTGAAGGCCTGGATTTGAAGCCAGTTCTAGCCTGGATGAATGCTTAATCTAGTTTATAATCAATCTAGATAAATAATATAGTTTAATACTTAATCTAAGCTTCATTCTGTGGCTGGTCGAGGGGGAATATTTGCCTCCTGGGATTATAGTGGAGAACAGTAACATTTTACTGAGCATTTACTTAGCACCCGGCCCTGTGGCAAAGACTGTAAGTGCATTATTCCTCACAACAATCCTGTAAAGAGACCCAAGTGGCCAGGGCGAGAGAGACAGGACACAGGACTCCAACCCTCGCCTGTCTGTCTCCAAACCCACGCCCTAACCGCACCAGATATAGACATGTTTGTGTCCATAAAATGCGAGGCTCCCGAGCCCAATGCCAACGCTTTGCTCCTGCCACTGGGAAAGAGCAGTGACAGTGAAGAACCCAAGAGATGACCCATACCTCCCCAGCCTGGCGACTTGCCACAGCCTTTCATGTTCAAGTGTAAGCTCATCACTCTCAGCACCACCAGGATCTTGTTGGGCACCAGGTCCTGGTCCTCTGTCACTTTTGCACAGAGTAAGTGATGTATGAGGAAGCAATATTGTTACTTTAGATGAATATATCACGAAAATTGTTCTATAAACTCCTTTTAAATGTGATCTCATATTTGAACTTGTCACTGTTTAAAAGGTAGCAGAAGTGGTTCAACTGACTTTCATTCATTTGAGAAAGAAACAAACAGTTATAGAAACATATGTGCATAGATACTCAGATATGAGGTCTGTCCAGAAAGTATCCAGCCACAATACTTTTGTATGAAAAACACAGACATTTATTGAAAAAGATACAAGATGCAAGAAACATTGTACATAGGACAATGACACCTCAGTCCCCTTTAAAGTAGGCACCTTGGGACCTCACACAGTTCTCCCAGCATCTCTTCCACTGTTCAAAACACTCTCCAAAATCCTTTGTTGGAGTCACTATCAAGCTGCCCCATCATATTTTCCTGAATCTCATCGACGGTCTGAAATCTCTTCCCTTTCAAAGGTGATTTTAGTTTTGGGAAAAGCTGGAAGTCGCAGGGCGCCAAATCTGGTTCTTTGGTAGTGGCGTGAATCAAGTCATTAGCAATGGGAGTGTGAGGTTCATTCGCTCTGGCAGCAGAAGCCACGGAACGAATTTTGCCACAACACGTGTCATGCCAAGATCCTGCATCAAAATCTCAGACATAGTAGTTTTGAGAGTCCCCAGATCAGCTTCTAGTTCTCACACTGTCAGTCGCTGATCTTTGCGGGCTGCAGCCTGTACACGTTCAACACTCTCAGGTGCTCTGCTTGCTGCAGGCCTTCCAGAACGTGGGTCACTTTCAACAGGTTCCTGACCATCTTTGAAGCATTTGTGCCACACTTTTATTTGCGCTGCACTCATTGCATCGTCCCCAAAAGCTTTCTAAATCATCCAAACATTTTCCGCCGAGGAATGTTCAAGTTTAACACAAAATTTGATGCAGATTCATTGCTCTACTTGCTCAGTCATTTTGAATGCGATGGCCACACAGCACACATGCTCACTCAACGGCATCTACCGCCCCCACTGACCAGTACAGTGAAGTCGTCATTGTTCACGCATGTGCATTCCAGTCCACTCTCCTTGGCTGCCAGGTCACATTGATACCGAGCAAACCATTCTCATTATATTAACAATGGTTGGCCCTGGCTGGTGTAGCTCGGTGGATTGAGCGCGGGCTGGGAACCAGATGGTCCCGGTTCAATTCCCAGTCCGGACACATGCCTGGGTTACAGTCCAGGTCCCTGGTGAGGGCCATGTGAGAGGCAACCATACATTGCTGTTTCTCCCTCTCTTTCTCCCTCCCTTCTCCTCTCTCTAAAAATAAATAAATAAAATCTTAAAAAAAGCAATGGTTGGACTTCTTCTGGTCAGACCTCGTAGTTTTAAAATATAAGCTGATACATTACCATGTGTTCCAGCATCAACAAAAGACAAAAAGTGCATTCAAGACCTAATTTATACACTTAACAAAATTAACAGGTTTTATATAAATACACACAAAATGCTAAAACGATGAGGTTGAAACAATGAGGTAGGAGAGAAAGTCTCAGGTTGCTCTTTGCAAACCCCTCTCCGCAAATCCCACCCTGGGGGCAAGAGCAGTCTTGACTTCCAATCTATGAGGAACCACATGGGGTAGAATCAGCACCATCCCTTCTCCTGGTAATTTGGATTTTGGGGGAATATAGGTGCTTTCATACCGTATAAAATAATAGTTGTCACATGAATGGGACTTGGGGAAGCAGATGCTGACACAAATCTGCAAAATTGTTATTTGCTGATCGTTGACTTATATTTCAAATAGATGCTCTTTATGTGACTTGTCTCTAAGTTATAATTAAGGGCACCACATACCCAGGTTGCGGTTTTGGTCCCCAATCGTGGCACGTACAAGAGGGAACCAGTGGATGTTTCTCTCTCCCATAGATGATTCTCTCTCTCTAAAATCACGGGGCATGTCCTCGGGTGAGGAGAAAGAGAAAAAAACAATAAAACAAAACTCAAAGGCAGCCAAAGCCTCCACAGCATCTGGTGGTGGTCAGTAAAAACGCCTGAGCTGTTGACCCGGGACGCGGCTCCCGGGCCTACGTGAGCGCTCTCGCTGCCTGCACATGCAGAGGTTCTCAATGGCTCCGTTTTTTAAAAGGAGGTAAAAATTATACCATCCCCTGATTTTTTAAAAGAAGGAGAGGAAGAAAACAAAGGAGGAGAAGAAAGAGAAGGGGAAAGAGGAAGAGGAGGAAGAAGGAGGCGGAGAAAAAGAAGAAAAGGAAGAAGAAGAAGACGGGGAAGAAGAAGGGCAGTGAATATCGTTGCCTCCTTTGGATTTGCCTCCTTAAACTGCAGGTGGTAGGGCCAGGCCTGCTGGGTCAGTGCCGTAGAAAATCACACACATCTGGGACTCTTTCCACTGTGCCGCACCACTGCCCCTTTAAAGGACTTCTCCGAAAATCCCTCAGCTAGAAAAGTCTCAGAGATATTGGTCCAAACGCTGCCCTTAGCAGAAATCACCACCAGGCTGCCCAACAGCAAGAGGGCAGACAGCACACACCCAAACGCGGTCGTGGGTGGAAACACCTCATACTCATTCCCTCCACAGCCCACACGAATTGTTGGAATTGTCCGTCTTGTTTTGAGCCTCCGCCCCTTCTCCCCCTCCCCCAAGCTCTTTCCTGTAGAAGGGTGTCGTACCACAGATCACTAGGCAAACATCTGTCCGTAAGATAAGATACTCTTGTCTCCTACAGGTGGTGCTTGCTACAGAAAAAAAAAAAGCCTAAAATTTTGTAAAAGAGAGAGAATTGTGGTCCCATTAAAAAGAACATTAAGCTCAAGATTCAAGAACGGGATTAATCAGCATCTCACTAAGGACCACTAATTGGCTTTGGAAGAGAGAGGGGAAAAGAAAAGAGGGAGAAGTGAGAGAGGAGGAAAGAGAAAGAAGGAAAGAATGGGAAAGGTACAAAATAGGAAGAGAATAAAGTACATGGCTAATACCTACTGAGCACGTACTAAGCAGCAGGCACTGTTCAAAGTGTTTCACTTACATCGATTGATTTCATCTTTACAACAATCCTCTAAGAGAAATACTGTTATCCTAATTTTTCAGATGAGGCAACTAAAGCAGCAAGTGTGTGTGTCTTACACAAGTCACAGAGTTAATGAATGAATCCAGGATTCGAAGCCAGACAGTCTGACTCCAGAGCTGACCACTTTGCAACATTGCTGAATTTGAAGGTATCGGACTGTGCGGGATCCCCTGGGGAGTTGACGTCATAGTTAAGAGTATAGACCCTGAGTAACTATGTTGTATACCTGAACCTGACAAGATATTGTATGTCAGCTGTAATTAAAAAAGAAAATGTCCTGGTCAGGTAGCTCAGTTGGTGGGAGCATTGTCCCGTATACCTAAAGGCTGTGAGTTGGATTCCTGGTCAGGGCACATACGGACAGACGGGCGACAGCCAATCGATGTTTCTCTCTCACACTGATGTTTCTCTCTCTCTCTCTCATCAATAAACATATGCTTGGGTGAGGATTACAAATAATACTAAAATAATCAAAATTTTTGTAAAAGAGCACAGACCCTGCTTAGCCTAAGTGGGTTGCGTTTTAGTCCCCCTACTTACTAGATTTATAGAAGTCCCTCCATTTTCTCACAGTGTCCTCCTCTTCAAATTGGACACGATAACAGCTTTTAGTTCCTGGAGTGATTGTAAGCATTGCATGGCCTAAAACTGAGCGCAGGGCCAGGATACAGAGTGCGATAAATTTGAGTTTTTGTGTAATTTTATCCTCACAAGGACCCTATAAATATCTGAAACCTGAGACTACAAGAGGCATCCAACATGCCTAGGTCCTGTGCCTCCTCAGGGGTTGGGGTGGGGGTGGGGAAGAACGGGGATAAAAAGAGAGAGGAAGACAGAGGAACGGAGGAGGGAGCAGGCTCTGTGTGGGACACAGGAGGAAACGCAAGAAGAAAATGCAGCCTGCCGCGCTGAGTGCCACTCTGTGGTCACCTCAGGAGGCCTTGGGGGTTTCTGAGATGACATCTCTAATCCATGCAAGGTGGATGCACTCAGCACGAGCTCTTTCATTCAGATTGGGTCTTGTTGTAACACATGAGCACGTCTGGATCCCCACCAAATTCCTTAAGGAATATTTATCCCTTACGCTTGGTATCTCAACATGCAAACTCAAAGCACGTGTTTAAGAAAGAAAACCCCTCATTGTATTTCATGTATCCAACCGTAGCATCTCCTTTCTATCTCAGAACCACAGGTCCATGTTTCATTAACTTACTTACCCAATGTAAAGTATTACCTAAGCATGAAACAAGAACTTATACCACCACTTATGTATCTAGTCCTTTTCTGATGAAATTAGTTATTTATAACCTAGCCTGCAATTTAACTCCAATGAGAGCAAAGACTTTGTAATAATAAATGCAAAAATTTCACGTGTAAGTTTTATTTATGCACTAATGTATTCATATGAGTTTCCTATGGCTGCTATAACCAATAACCACAAACTCAGTGGCTGAAAACAAAACCAATGTATTACCTACAGTCCCGGAGGACAGAAGTCCAAAGCAGGGCTTATGGAATAAACACAGTTGTCAGCAGAGCTGCATTCTCTATGGAGGCTGTAGGGGAGAATCTGTTTCTTTAACATTTTTTTTTCAAGTTTCCCAAGAATTTATTTATTGCCAAAAGATGGGGCAGCCCTTGCCCAGGGCCAAGCACCCTGCCCCGCCCTACCTCTTGGACCTTCATGCCATCCAGTGTACCATCTGGTGACATACTGCCCAGTGGTGGAGTTCTTGGCTGTGTTCTGTTCACCCCTTTGACTTTTCGAGTTACGAGAGACCGCCTGCATCCCTTGGGTCATGGCCTCTTCCTCCATCAAAGACAGCGGTGTAACACCCTCAGATCTCTCTCTAACCTCAATCCCTACTTCTGTCACCCACGCTGATGTCACTGCGTCTTCTCTCTCTGACCCTCCTGCCTCCGGGAGGACCCTTAGGATTGATTATAGTGAGCCCATCCAGATTATCCAAGATAATCCCGCATCTCAAGATCCTTAGTTATACTTGCAAAGCTCCCACAGAAGGCAGTGATTCTGGGGATTATTGACAGGTTCTGGGATTAGGACATGAACATCCTTAAGGGGGTCATTATTCTGCCATAAAATGCTGTCTAGTTTTTTCAGCTCATTGTCTTTCAAAAATATGTAGAAAATCAAGACCCAATAAACACTGTCTTATGACCATCCCCTTCCAGAGGAAACTAAAACTTGAGGCAAGAGCCCCGGGGCAAGTGTCCTTGACGGTCACTATTGTTCCATGCTATTAAAAATCCTGATCAATTTTGTCCAATATTGTCCTTGACATTGTCACCATTAGAAAGAAAAATTAGGGTCAATCCTTCTAAATTTCTATTTGAATCTTCAAAATTGTATTTTAACAAAAGACACCGATTTTGAACTCCTTGTATATTGCCAGAAACCCATTTTTTTACTTTATACTTCAAAAGAGATAGCCGAGGGTTTCCATGACCAGTTTGGAGGGCCCTATCTGGCTGCTCACTTGTGCAGAGCAATCTTCTTAACCTACGAGAGGGGCTCCTGTCTACCCGGTCCTGTTAGTAGTTACACGTCTCAGAAACCAAACCCTCAGACCTTCTATTTGACATTGCGGGCATGGAGCATGCACTTCAGGATGACACACTAAGGATTCCTCACCATTCTACGTGAAAGGAGGGCCCCAGATGCAGCATTCGGTCACGTGGGAGAGACTGGAGGAGTACCCACTGGATTGGCCTTTTATGGTTTCCCTAGGGCCAGAGCCTCCCTGGGGGACATTTGAAACCGTTGAGGTGCCGTGATGATGGGCAGGGGAGGGAACAGCACAGGTATTTGTGGGAAGGAGGCCAGAGTTGCTAGACTTAATGCACAGGACACTCTGCCCTGTGCTGAGCCATCTCACCCAAATGCTAACAGCACCATGGTGCCGCATCTCCTCACCTACATTTACGTCCCTCACCTCTGCTCCCCATTCCCCCAAGGACCCACTGTTTTCAGCACGAAAGGATATTTAAGCCACAGCTTTTGTGCTCCAGTAGAAGCAGCTAATACCTCAAAAACTACTATGTATTAGCATATGTGAAAACACTACTAGTATGTAAGATTGACACTTGCCCACAAGGGTGGATTAAAACAGAGAGGCCCTAAATTCTACAAATCTAAGAAAGTCTAACAGGTAAGAACGTACTGATTTTTCATCTGGTGACTACTCTGATTTTTTAAAAATATTAAATTCTTCAAAATGTATTTTCCTCATTTATTTTCTCTCTTTATTGTTGTTCATTGGATGAAAATGAAAAAAAACTTCATTTTAATTTACTTCTAACATAAGGTGTTCACAGTTCAGTGCTAGGGAACAAGCTACTTGCTGTGTCCCTGCTCTCTCTGAACCCCACCCAATCCAGCTCCACCACTTAACAGCTGTGTGACTTGGGGTAAGGTTCTTAATCTTTGTCTATAAAATGGCAATTCACAGGCCTAACAGTTTGTAAGGATTAGGTAAAATGTATGTGCCTGGTGTGTAGTAAGTATTCAGTATATTTTAGCTATTAACGGTATTACCGTAGCTACTGTGTCTTCCTGCCATTCCTTAATATTCAAACACCTTTGAGTGACTAGTGTGCTAGTGTCTGAGCTTGGTCCTGAAAAAAATAATGATGGCCCGTGCCTCAGAATTTATACTGTGAAAGGGAAACAGGTTTGTGAATAAGCAAATGCAACAGGGTCATCAGTTACTCAATTTAAAAGGAAAAAACATTCAAATTTGGCTATATAGTCAGTGGCAAAAATGATGACCAATTCTGAAGGCTCAGAAATCTCTAGGAAACGTCTTTAAAAGCAACGCTGTCACTAACTTTTCCTGTTTTCATCTCATTCTAAAGCAATAGCTCTTATCCACATGTGTGATGCGTAGTACACGTAATTATGTTCCAGGGAATGCTGGCAAGTGCTTGTTGGAACGACCATATTGCCTCAGGATTCTTTCCTGAACCCTTACTAGTAAAAACACATCCAGATTAGGAAAAAATAGTTAGCCAACAGCAATTATACCACTGATTGTATCTACGTGTTCTGATTTGAGAAAAGTTAAAGTATGAAAACAGAATATGCGTGGAGTCAACAGGACAGCGGTATGTGTACTTGGGAACTGGTTCGGTCTCCTAGCAGGGAACACCCGGTGAAGTGATGGTCCGCCTCTCATTGTCTTTTCCCATTCCCAGTCTATCCCGTACCGTGCCTTTTCCACTCAAATATCACCGATGGCTTTCTCCGCCCCTGTAAAACCAAATTCAAGCCAGCTGTCGGCCTCCTTGTCTCCTCCCTCTCGACCCTCAACCATCTGCTCGTCCGCACCCCCGTGCCTCTCACCCCCGCCTCTCTTCCTTTTTGACCTAGAGAAACCCTTTCCGAAGATTTTTTATGGCTTCTTTGGAATATCCACTGTATTTTCAATTCTATTAGTTATTTACTGCCATTTATTGTCAGTGGATTTTTCAACTCTTTCCCAGCTAAAAAAGTACGTTTTTTAAAAAATCCTTTTTATGAGACTACACTTATGATAGTCCTGAACTCATATAACCAAACTAACATACTCTTAGGTTAATAGTTCCGGAGGATTATGTGTGAAATACTTAATAATTCTTGACAGTAACTATGCTTACAAATAAACAGCAAGTACCAAAAAGCAGATTACCCTGTAGCTACATTAATTTATAAGCTTAATGCCGATAAAAAAATTTCACAGCCACTATTCCATGTTGGTGAACTTTTGCACTATTACCCCTTCAATTTTCATTAGAATTTTTGCCCATGATTGTTTCCTTCTACATCACTGTCCTATAACTTAGCTGCTCTGCACACTATTAGCACTCACGTTGAACTGCAAATTCCCTTTCAATACCTAAAGTCCAGCTCTCTTCTGCACACCCAGCCTAGCCTAGCACAGGAGGGGAGGCCAGATGCATGAAATAATCAAATAGATGTTTAAAATTTATTTTTCTACTTAACTTTTAATAAATGAGAAGAAACAGTAGTCTGTCTCATAAAGAACATTTATAATACATAACAATCCATAAAGCCTCATGGTGAGGTAGGAACAGCTTTGGAAAACAACACACAGTCATAAAACATACAAAAAATTAGGTCAAATGTTGCAGCACTGACGACATTGGATGAGCATCTGCAGTTCAGGAGATGGCGGTTGCACTTCACTGTGCCCACTCTGGCCCGAAGGACAGGCCACTGCAAACACAAAACACCACAGCGGGGAGGTTCCATAAAGAATCACAGAATACACGGACACACTTCATTGTGCTGTTTCAAGGCAGAACCACGACGTGGGAATTTGTGTCTTTTTATGTATAACCACGTATTAATTTTGTTACATTCCCTTCAGCATTTTTTTGCCAAAGACACTGGGCCATAAAGTTTTTGGTTTAAAAGTTTAAACTGATTGACATACAGAAAGCTCCTGTGCCAGTGAGAATGACTGCTAAGTATTCCAGAGCTTGTCAGTAAAAGAAAACAGCATTGCCACGCAGTACTGGCAGGGCGACATCCAAATAGTGCTATTCACAATTTCCACATCGGAGGGTCCCACACTGTATTTGACAGTCCCGATTTAAAAAACAGCAAACAAAAAAAACCCCTCCACCTTCCCAAGAGTTTTAACACTGTTTTCATGACTTAACTGAAACTCTATTAAAATAAATATTTCTATATTGTCGAATTATTCTCCATATTCATGTATGTGAACATCTTAAGACAGCAGGTAAATGACATCATATCATTCAAATGATATCTGCTTAGAAACAGTAAAAATCTTCAATCAACTCAATACTAGTAAATACTTCACATTAGGTTCCATAGGCCTTTTCCCTCAAACCTTTCAAAAGTTCAAAATCAAAGTCAGGATGTTAACAAGACACAAAATGTTAACATAGTCAGTCTCCCATCCATTGTGATTTTCCAAAGGTGCTCTGGACGGAAATTTCTCCTATTCCAACTACAAACCTTAGTTAGTCAAACATTGTCTTCTAAAACGTTAAAATACACACAGCAAAGTTTTTGACTTTTTTGACCTTTCTTTTTTTGTAGATTCTAGTCTATACTTTTACAATGCCCTTCCACCCCTCCCCCCCAAAAAAAACTAATTAAACAATCATATAAGATAAAAGGTGACAGTGGAGAATTAAATCTCTCTCATCACTAAGGCTGCATTTGGCTTGGAAAAATTTCTGGGTTGGTTTGAATGCAGGCACATGCAGCACCTTCTCAGTAAACCAAGACAAGAGACGCGCTGCTGAACACATTCTAAATACACTGATCTTGCTCAAAGACAGAGGAGCCAGCAGGAGA
Organism: Micronycteris hirsuta; assembly: GCA_004026765.1. Classification (NCBI taxonomy): domain Eukaryota; kingdom Metazoa; phylum Chordata; class Mammalia; order Chiroptera; family Phyllostomidae; genus Micronycteris; species Micronycteris hirsuta. The sequence goes on from PVJI01002552.1 coordinate 91,253, forward strand.
GGGACATGTCCTAAAACCGATGCAGGATTATAAAACAGCATATTTAAATATTGGGTTTAAGTCTCCTCATTCAGGATATTTCCCTCATTTTCTTTGAGGATGGAAGAAACTATTTTGGAAAGAGACACTTAAATCCCACAATATTTAAATATAAAAGCATTTTTAAAAGATAATGCTAATATAGCTAAAAATGGGTTAGAAAGTGCATTGTAAAGAAATAAATAATTCTCTGCTAAAACTCAAAAGGTGAGCCAGTGGCCACTGGAGATGCTATGACAACGTCCTTTGAAAAGAGAAGCCTCCTATGGTACCACTTTGTGACATGTAAGCTACTTAAAAGTGATGAAAAGTGAAAATAACTGAAATCGGAAGGCTGTTCCCTTCAAAGCACTCTTGGAAAAAAATAGCCCTTGTGCCAAGCTTATACACCATTTAAAAAAATCCTCATTCGGTTATGTCTTACACACTACACAAACTTAATAAAAAGAGACCCCCAAAAAAGCATTTGTAAAGTAAACCTCATTGAGTGTATTTTCCCAGTTATCCTACTGTATCATCGCTGAAAGGTTTCTATAACAAACTGTTTTGAGATCTTAATATTTTGTAGTTTAAAGTGTTAAATCAGGAATGTACGTGATATGGTATAATTTGAAGCTTGCTCTCTTTTTTTACTCAATTTCACGTTTAAAAATTTTTTTTGCAAATTCAAAGTAACTACCAGCTTAGGAACTAAATCCCACAATATCAGATAAGAGTATTAAAACATCAAGATGCATTGCAAATTGGCAGGTTAGGGTTTTGGCCCATTATCGCAAATGTGAACTCACAAAGCCTGTTCCTAAAATCACCTCATTCTCATTGGAAAAATCAGCTGTTCTTAAATAGGCCCATTGCCAGCAATAGGCCCACCCTAGGAAAAAACCCTACCATCTACCACAAAAGATCATCCCTTTACAAAGTTAACTGTCAAAGGCCAGTGCTTTCATCTTAAGACCCATTAAACAATGAATTATTTCAAATTCCAAAAGGTGGCCATCCCAAAAGTAGTCAGCTATAAAAGTCACTGAAGTAGTCAGGATACCTTGTTTCTAGAAAAATAGAGCTATATATGATAACTGACATTAACATTCATTCTTCGGAGGACAAACATCTAGTTTCTTCACAAAGCATAATCCCTCTATATAAAAAAAATATATAACTTAAACACCCTTAAATAATGTTTGTGTATGGATTCGAAATCCATAGCCAACAATAAAAAGCCAAGGACAATTTCCTGTGGATATTGTGGCCTCTCGCAAAATAAGCCATTATTGGAAGATCTGAGCAATATCAAGACAGGATAACTTACAGAATCTTAATTATTAATTTTGCCTTAACTCATTTTGCTTTTTAAGAATTTAATATACAAATTGCATTAGACTTCAGATTTCTTTTTTCTCCTAAGTCAGGGGCTCTTGGCAAAACACAAACATTGCTGGTTGTTCGAAAATCTGTGTTTGAATCCATTCATATGGGTCACTATGAGATGACTTTGCTCCAAAAAGTTTTTTTAAACACCAACAATTTGGAAGATTGCATCAATAAGCCTGTATTTAATATGCAATTATTAGACTAAGTTGAACGTCCTTAAAAACATTCACTGTATATATTTTGTGAGTAAACTTTCAGTTGTGTTTGTGATGCCGATCTCTCAAAGAAAGTAATGCTAGTGAGCACATCCATGTTTTAGACTAACTTTGGTAAAAGAAAGCATGTTCAAATTCTCAGAATTTAGAAATGTAGTCTCAATATTACTTTACAATAATCTAAATATTTAATTTGGAAAGCATTCTTCCCTGCTCTTACTTCCCATATGCCCTATTATGTGTAAACTATAGTTCAATTTGTTAATTTTTCTCCTTGTTTATTAGAATAATACTCAGCAATACAGAATACAGGGTAATAACTGATATATTATAAATACCCCATATGAAGAAAAAAATGAAACTTCTTACTAATATCCACAAGTCACTCTTAAAATATGCTGCCACTATGCTATGTGATGATCTTAAAGAACAAGTAAATATTACCTAAAGTAGCAAAGGAAAAACGGTGGTGGTGGTTTTTAAGTCTAGCAATTATAATTCTAACAAACAAAGCATAACACTGGGGGAAAAGAAAAGCAGAGAAATTCCAGTAACAATTTTAATTTATTAATCCCCCTAATTTATTTTTCTCCATGGAAAAACTGGAAATCAAATGTCATTGTTATATAAGGTTTATACTCACTTTAAACAAAAATGTAACATAGTGTTAAAACTGGCTTTCCAAAAAGTGTTACAGCATAGCTGTACTCTGCACTAAGAATCACAAAGTGGTAATATAGAACTCTGTTAAGCAGTCCCATTATGTTCTTACAAAAATAGAATTAAGCTGTGTGACCAGACAAGGACTTCAATTACACTACTTGGCAAACTTAGAATTTCAATGGAGTCTTTTTCCTCTTGCAGTTTAAAGCAAAAGTCAAATATCACATCTTTTTCAAGACTCACAAAGATGATTCGGGTTGTTTGTTTGGCATGTTTTTAATCTCTATCACAAGAGCAGGGATGTTTTCAACTTTAGTCCTCCTGGGCTTCTCTAGATTGTCACTAAGTTCTAAACAAGAAATGCTAACTGTTGGGGCCTTTTCTGCATCCTTTCCAGAAGGGGCTTGTGGCCGAGTCCCACAACATTGCTTCAAAGCACACTGAGTTCTGCAGGCAAGTTCACAAGGGACTATACCTGATTTAGAGCCTACACTAGCAAATTCAGGCTGAATAGTAGTAGCATGAATTCCGTGATTATGGAAAACGTCTTTAATGATTTTAGCCACCTGCATGTATGATGTTGGATCTTCACATTTTATGTGAGCAGTGGCAATGATTCTGCTTCCGGCAAGTTGCCAAACATGTAATTCATGAACTTCCTCAACTCCTTCGACATTTCGAAGTTCTTTTACCAAATTTCTGATATCAATTTGTTTAGGAACAGTTTGTAGAAGAATAAGAGCAGATTCCTTAAGTAATGGGTAAGTTGTGTAAAGAAGTATACAAACCATTACAATACAAAGAGTTGGATCTAAATACAGCACCCAGCAGGGACCAGCCTCATTCACTGGTGAATGAGTACTATTCATCATTTCTACAAATGCTTTGCAGGGGTCAGGTGTGCATGGGTTCACACAGAACTCCCCTTCAGGACAACCTCGCCAAGAAAAGTAAAAGACCAAGGCATTAACTACTACAATCACTGAACCCAAAGCATCTCCAAAGACATGCAGAAAAACTCCACGCATGTTCAGTTGTGCGGTGTTATCATCATCTTCCAATTCCATGTCATCAGCTTCTCTGATAAGATTCCCATTCACTTGTACTTCCGTTCCATCATTTCTGGACTTTTCTGGATCTGCAAAGAAATACAAATTCTGTATCAAATATTCTTAATTTTAAAAATGTGCTCAGGGCAATTTAATATAAATTGACATACTGGGACTAAGCCAGGGCACAACAGCCAGGGATAAATTAAGTAATTAAGATGATAGTTTCCTTATTCTCTTCACTACTCTGCCTCCTCACACGCACAGAAGTTTATCTTCTGTGGAGGTGGGGGTCCTATGGACATTCTGCTGTACTTTCTGGCAAGTACCAAAAAGAAAACAAAATGGAACGCAAACGCCCCAATTAAATGCAACTATGGATAAGTCTAATACAAAAACCTGATTTGACACAGAGATTTTTGTCTTTAAGGTGTTAAGGTTAACTTTTAAACGTTTATTGTTAATATAAACCATAGAGTTTCTTGGTGGAGAGGATTTAGAAACTGGCAAATCAACAATATAAAGTTATCAACAATCACAGAGTAATCTCAGTAAAAGTTGCAACTAAATGATCATTATCTACCCTACTTTTCTAGAATGTTTTTTAAATTTCAGTTTTGAGATATAATTGACATAAAATTGTAAGATTTTGAGAGTGTGCACCACTGTAACTTGTGATCTGTATATATTACAGAAGAATCCCCCTTGCCTCTATTTAATTAACACGTCCATCACTGCACATATTTATCAGGGTTTGGGGGGGGGTTGGTGAGAACATTTGAGTTCTACTCTCTTAGCAAATTTCTGTTATACAATACAGTATTAGCTGAAAGTCTGCACCTTTTTACCAGCCTCCCCCTATGTGCGCACACCCTATCACTCTCCCACCAAATGTACCGATCTGCTCAAGGAAATAGGCGCACCAGAACAGCTTGGTCTTCTTTGGAATAACACCTTGCCGCATGGGAGAGAAAATTCAGTTATTTACTAAACCTTTTCAACATACAACTTGAATGTCATTATCCTGCAGCTTGGGAAAAAAGGAAAACTGTCTATGTGGTATCAAACAACTAGGTAAATAAATGTAAATGGAAAAAACTGAGAGGAAATACAAACAGTTAACCTCACTGAGCTTGGGTAGTAGGGCATTGGTTGAGTCCTTTTTCCATCTCTTTTCTTCCAACATTTATTTTCCAAACTTCCTTCAAGATTATACTTATGTTTAGAATGAACAGCATCCATTAAAATTTACGATGAATAAATTACCATCACTCTTATTTTAGTGTGATGGAAAAATCCTAACTGAAATGTTGAACATGCCTAGACAGGTCCTAAGACTAGGATTTTCAGGATTCAGGTTTAGATTTTAGACAATTAACTGAAACATAGCATTGCTGTTCATAAAAGAAACATTTTTGAGCTCAGGAAAAGTCAATGGCTAGCTAGCCCTGGGTACAATATCAAGACACTTGTTTAAAAGGGCATAAGCCCCACTTGGACTGCAAACAGCCAACAACTAAGAATGAATTGGTTATTTTCTCCATTTCCCTATGGGGCCAAGAAACTGAATTAGGAAGCATTTTTGATCCTTTAAAATCCCAAAGCAGACAGTCTCTTGAAAAGATACCCTGTTAGGACAGCCAAGGGCGGTAGCGCACTGCAGCGGGCTGTCACCTCCAGACCCTTCTCCCACTCTTACGGGCACAGTCCCTACCTACACCGCACACGTGCCCCCAGTCTGCTAACACCCGGGCTGAAAGGGGTCCCACTTGCACGCCTTGCCCGGCGAGGGCGGGACCTGCACGGAGCCGGAAGGCGACGGCACCGCGCGTAGCGCAGGACGACTTGGGCACCAGGGGGCGTGCGGGCCAACCTGCCCGGGGCCCGGCTGGGGTCTGGGTTCCCCAAACCAACCACCTGAGGTGGCAACTCTCTCTCCTCACCTGTCCCATCCAGTTTCAGCCCGTTGGAGTTGCTACTATTGGTCACTAGGGTGTTGGTCTCCTCCTGGTCAGGTCTCCGGCTGCCTGGGCTCACGTTGTTATCGCTGTCCCCGGAGCGGCTGCTCTTGCCGCGGACCCCCTTGGAGAGGCCGTGGCTGTGGCCGTGACCCCCGTGCGAGTGGCCGTGGCCGGAGTTGTTGCCGAAGCCGCTGTGATGGTGGAAGAGGCAAAGCCCCAGCACGTTGACCACCAGCCCCGCCACGCCGACCCCGAGGACCACCAGCGGCTGCTGCATCTCGTGCGGCTCGATGAAGCGCTCGATGGCCTCCAGCAGGATGGCGAAGCAGAGGCCAGTCAGGAAGATGGCGTTCACCAGAGCCCCCATCACTTCGGCCCGGATCCAGCCGAACGTGTTCTTCTGGGTGGCGTGGGTCCGCCGGGCGAAGCGCTCGGCCACCAGTGCCACCACCAGCGCCAGCACGTCCGACAGCATGTGGAAGGAGTCGGAGAGCATCGCCAGCGACGAGGTCACCCTGCTCACCACCACCTCCAGCACCATGAACATGAAGGTCAACATCAGCATGCACAGAAGCCGGCCGCGGTTCCGACCCCAGCACCCCATGGCTGCGATTCAGGGGCCCGCCAAGCGCGGCCCGGACACTTGGGAGGCGGTGGCTGCGAGGCGCCGAGGATCGTTCTACGACCCCGCAAAGGAAGGAGGACGGCGCGGGGCGCTCACCACCCGAGCCTGGCCGCTGAGGGGCCTCCGGGGCCGGATGGAGGTGAGCCCCGGGTCAAGCCGCCAAGCCTTTGCGCCTGTGGACGTCCCCGGCGGGCCGGCGGCGCGCAGCTCCTCAGGCGTCCGTTCTCGGAGCCGGGGCGGAGGCCCGGCTCAGCCCCAGCAGCCTCCACACCCGCAGCGGGCCGACGGAGGTGGCGGCGTTGGGGAGCTGGGGTTACCGGAGCCTGGGGACCAAGAGCTCGACCAGAAGCAAGAGCTGGCGGTCCGCGGGGGCGGTCGACAGCAGCTCCGCGCTGCGAAGGCGCCGAGCATCTGCAGGTTTTCAGAGCAGGTCTCGCCTCCGCTGGTCTCCCGGCTGCGGCTCGGCTGGAGTAGCCGACGCCGGGGCAGCTAAAAAGGCGGCGGCCACAGCATCTGCACTCGGCCCGGTGTCGGGCGCCTTCTTCGCCCCCCCGCCTTTGCAGACGGTTTACAAAAAAACTTTGCTTTGCACTCGGAACCCCCGTTTTCACACGGACCCGAGTGTGACAAGGCTTCGACGCCCCGCCCATCGGGCCCGGCACGCTTACCCATTGGCCAGGACACCCTCACGACAGCTGCCTCATCCCGCCCATCCGTATTCGCTATTGGGTGAAGTCTCGGCGGAGCGGTAGGGGGCGGTGCCGCGGCTTCAACAGATGGGGGCGGGGCTTTTCCCTCGGAGCCGGGCGTGGGCTGGGGGGCCGCGGCCGGGTGCAGCGGCGGGCGTCGTGGGGGAGGGTCGGGGGCGCGGGCCGCGTGCAGCAGGAGGGGGAGGGGCAGGCGGAGTTCCCGTATTTGGCAGGGCCTGCACGCTAACGCAGCGGGTCTTCGCAGCCCACCACACACCTGCGGGGGGCGGGTAGCAAACAGACTTTGATCCCGGGAGCGGAGTCCACGTGGGGCTGGCCGCGCGGCCGCTGAGTGATGGACTGCAGGCAGGGAGGGGTCGGGAGGGACCCTCTTGTGTGCCGGGCCTTGGTGTGCGCCTTCCTGTCAAAAGAACCTAGATTAGGCGACAGACTCGTAAACAAGTGCCGCACGTAACTTGTGACTCTGCCCAGCAGCGATCTGAGGAGTTAGCACTTCAGGGCGGTCCTGAGACCAAAACACTTTTAAGTGTTTCAGTAAAGCAAATCACCCTTATCGCCGTCATCCCTAGGAGACCTTGTGTAAAATCGGATATTTGTCACTGATTATCTAAGGACAGTTTAGGGTAGGGACTTAAAAGCGAGCGAAACCGGGGTTTTGGTCCTTTCCCGCTGGTCAGCTGTGTGAATTTGGGTAAATCAACTAATCTCTCTGAACTCGCTTCTTCATCTGTAAAGATTAGACAGGAGGGAACGCGTGAGATCCCTTCTGACTTTTAAATTCTAAGGCTCTATGATTTAACAAACATTTCATTTATAGACTACAAACAGCGGAACCCTGTGTTGGTCGCTATGGAGAAGAGGAGGGGCAGTAAAAATACAAAAAAAATGAGCTTCTGTCCAGGTGGAGATAAAACATGAACATAAAATTTTAAAATTACCATGAAATACTCAATAAATTATGCCAACACTATTTTAGATTAGGTATATATGTGCCATGCTTTGGAGATTGGTTAATCTGGAAATGCAGGTTGCCTGAGCCTGGGTTGGGGGCGGGGGGCGGCGGGGGACTGGCATCTCAGTGGCCTGAGCTGGACCACCAAAGGCCTCACCACAGCCCCTGAACTGCAGGAAGGACCCCCAACTGCTCTGCATGTCACTAGACCAATGCGGTGCTAGTGCCTCAGGATCGGTATGTAAGCATGTTTGAAGCTATGTTATGTTGTATTTTTTAATATTTCTATATATTTTTTCACTTGTATGTGGTGTTTCTGATCTGTCCCCCCAGACTAGAGAGCTCATCTTCTATTTCTGTCCTGCAGGAATAGAAAAGAATGGAGATGAGTTTCCAAAACATTATAAAGGAAGAATAGCTATGATCTGATGATTAATTGGGTAGTGGGAGGGTGGGCCCTAAGGAGGAGAATTTAACAAAGATAGTCCAATGTTTTTAACCTAACAAGGAAGATACTGCCTTAAGCAGGTGAGGAAGCTGGGGAAGGATGCAGAGGTCTGAATTTAAGGGCAACTAGCCCTTACTGAGCCCCTTTTTAATGTGCTTTATTTGAAGTGCAGTCTGGATGATGTTAGTGCTGAGGAATAGGCAGATGGGTTTGGGGACTTTCATAATGTCCTCTCCTTATGGGCAGGAGTGGACAGTTGGTGTTTATCTGAACATATGTGCAAACACAGCTTCAAACGTTTCAACCAAACCTCCAATTCAGAAATTGAGGATCCACTTATGGGTCAAGATATCTTATGGAAATGGCCAAGAGGCTGTTGGAAGACCATTTTGCCTCCCATTGAGACCTGCTGTGTCTCTTTATCTAAAAAAAAAAAAAAAAAGGATTCCTCCAAATGTGAGAATTTAATGCCAAAGAGGAAGCAATGGGGAGATGTAGAAGGTGGGGATACTCAGCAAACAGGGTAGCCATCCCTTCAGGAACTAAGCAGCCTGAATTGGGAGATGTTAGGCCCCTATAAAAACAGGCTGTTGGGTTCAATTCAACTCAACAGTCACCTATGAGAAACTAGTTTGTGCAAGCATTTTTTTTTCTCTTGTAAGCCATTTCCCAGACAATGTACTTTATTCTCTCACAGCCAGGGGTTGGGGGGGGGGGGGGGGGGGCGAGGTGCATTTTCCAGGTTGTAAAAAGTTACAGTCATATACTTCATAAAGAGTAATATCATTTACATGATGGCAAAACAGTTCAGTCAAATAAACTCGTCTTTTTCCTAGCATTGTGTAGAAAAAATATTTTGGTAGCTTGATTCCTATCACAGCTGGTTGTCCTAACACAGTGTCAGCTCAGCCAGGAGTGGGTTAAAACAAAGGGAAACCGTTCAGTCACCGGCACCCCTGGAGAGCGTGGCCCAGGTTGAGTCAAACAGCTTGGCTTTTCTTCCTAATTCTTGAGAACTCTCCTGGTCATTTGCTTGCTACCCAAACCGACTGAACTCGGCATACACTAAAGATGAGAGAATAATGCTCGCTTTGGAAAGAGACTGGCAGTTTGAGAGAAAGTCAGATGTTTCACCCAAACTCTGCCATCTCAGAGCCCTCTGCGTAGGACCTCTCTATGCCTAGCTCCTCAACCTGGAGCTTCTAGGCTCCAAAGGCTAGCCTGCAGATTACCAGTGCAAAATGTAGGTTTAAGAGGATCCTTAGAAAAAGCTACTGAACACAGAGCCACCTCTGACTCTTGGTTATCAAAAATGATGAGTGTCTGAAGCTGTACCATGGAAAGACAGAGGAAGAAAACCATGTTGCATTGGATTGTGGGGGTCGACAGTAAATCACTTCTAATATTCCGCCGTAAAACAAAAATGATGGGGAAATCAGATCTGTTTTGTTTTGGAATGCACTTAAATAATTATTACAAATATAAACTGAAATCTCTAGCAACAACACGAGGGCCAAGGTTTGAATTTTTAGCTGCTTCCTGAGGGAACAGGCAGTAGAACAAAGGATAAACAAGTAACAATGCAGTAATAAAACTCAGAAATATCACAAAAGGGCTCAGGGGTATAAGGGAAATCCTATAAAAGGGTCAGAACAGGAAAGCCTACTGGGAAACAAAGGGGAAGCAGGAACAGTGCAGGGAGCAGAATGTGTACTGAGAGGCCTGGAACAATCACTGGCTTTTTGTATTTGTTGGTTAAGCGAAAGAATGGCAGGTGAGGGTGAACAGCCAAGGAAAACTCATTTCTCACAAAGACTGAAAACTGGATTTACGTTCTCCACGTCATCTAGAAATAAAGGCACTGGCACCTATACAGAAAGGCTCACGAACAGCATTTGTGAAGTTCTTGGGTGCAGTGTTACATACATACAAGAAATCGTTGAAGGCTCAGGTGGTCAGTTGTAAGGTTCCAGCTGAATGTCAGTTGTAAGATTTACACTGAATGCCCATTGTTTAGCCCTTCTGCTCTGGAGGCTGGAGTTTGTAATTAAAGTACGAAGTACAGAAGTCATAAAAAAAATGAAGTTCAATTTTCAAGCGCGTTTCTGTGACTCTGTCCATCACATGTACATAAAGATGATGCTGACCAGTACAGCATTTTGAAAGTATCACACACCTAATCAGTTTTAGAAAGTTCAGGGAACCGATCCTTAAACATGACTGTGTGACTTTGGACAAGTTATTAAATCTCTCTAGGCCTCACCTTTCACATCTTTTCAGTGAGGAGTGTAAGAGAGAGTGTCTTAACTGGAGTTTAGATGTGAGTCAAGGGGAGGATGCTGCCTGGGTGATACTCTCCGGGGGCCTTTCGGGCCACCTGTACTTGGTGTCAGCCTGAATCCAGGGCTGACTTTTCAACTTGCAGATTCAGGAGCTGTGTTTTTACCATTTCACCTGGGAGGGACTGATTCACACGGACTCAAAATGGACTAATTTGCTGGCCAGATTCCCAGTGGGTTCACTTTCTCTGTCTAGAGGAGAGAGCTCATTGCACCGAGCCTGCCTGCCTCCCTCTTGCTGGGCAAGGCCTCTCGGAAGGAAGGCGGCAGGGAGAGAGGAGAACTAGACCCTCAAGAAGCTGGCTCTTCCGTGGAGGGGAGCTTTTCCTCTCTCTCTCCTAAACTGTAAAAGTCTCCTGCCTGTCTCCACATATACACTCTGCTCTCCTGTTCCTGAGTTATACTCCTTTTTGCTGCCAGAGTGATCTTTTCAAAACCCAGATCTGGTCAACAATCCTTCAGTGGTATCTTAGCGCTCTGAGAAGAACCAAACTCAAGTGCACACGGTTCAGCGTGGTCCCCAGGCTCATCCCGTCCCTCCACCTAACAGCACTGGCCTTTCTGACCAGCACGCACGCACATGTTCCCTCCTGCCAAAAGGCCTGTGCCCACACCATTCCCTCTGCCTGGGACACTCTTCCCACCCCTCTTCCCCACCGTAGTTCTTGCTCACTCTTCAGCTCTCGGCACAGGGACCACTTCCTCAGGGAAGTCTTCTTTAACCCCTCTGACCCGGTTAAAACGTTCTGGTACAAGTTTTCTTGGCTCCTTGCCCTTATCTTTTATGGCACAGAGCAATGATGCAATTTACATTCATCCGCATGAGTGTTTGAGTAGATTGGAAGCTCTGTATGGAGAAAGGCAGCGAGCGTGTGCTTTTGCTCCCTCTTGTATCTCTAGCCAGCCTGGCTCAGAAAATATTTGTTCAATGAATGAATGTTCATTATCTTTCTGAAGATTAGCAATTCATCCATTCATTCAACAGATCCTTATTGAACACCCATGGTTGCCTTATCTGCACTGGATCTCATGAAGACCCTTTCCTTCTGGAGTCTAGACACCGTGACATCTCCTCCTCAATTAGCTCACCTTTTTCTTTACCGCAAGCAGGCTGCCACCCTTTTGCTGGGATGTTATTGCACATGAGATGCAATTAATTGGATGGAACTGGGACCCACCCTTGAAATCTGCCATAGTAACATTCTAGGTTATAATACACTTTTCAAAGTCCTTCCATATCCCTTATTGAAGGTGCATGATCCAATGGCATTTGCAAGGTGGATTCTACAGATGGTGGGCTGAGACCTCAAGAAGTGAAGAAATGTACTCAAGGCTCCATGGCTTGTGAGGTCCTAATTGCACCAGGAACATTTTTATTTTTAACTTCACATCCAGGTTTTGGGGCAACAAACCAAGTGTGAGACCTCACATGCACTGCTATGAATTCTGTTGTTCATCTCAGTTATAAAAGTTTCTGGTTCTATGATTTTCTTATTAATTTGTAATTACTATAAGGACTAAGGGGAGGTGGCCTACTTGTGAGTGACCCCTCTTTAACAGGTCACTCCAACGTCTGATTCTCTAGTGGTGTGTTCCAAAATTGGGTTCTGTTCACACGTAAGTCTGTAGAGTGAATTAGCTTAATTTTCCTGCCTACAGCTTTTATTCATTTCTTACTTCCAATTTCTTTGACAACTGGGATGCCTTCCAAAGAGCTAAATTAGTGAAAATACTGCCCCCTCACCTGGGATGTCTTGTTAAAATGCAGCTTCTGGTTCAGTAAGGTCTGCAGTGAAGCCTGAGATTCTGCATTTCCAATAAGCTCCGGGGTGATGCCCATGTTGGGGGCCCCCAGACCACACTTTGAGGAGCAAGGTATTAGAAACTTCTTTTTTTTTAACCCTGGAAGAGGGATATTACATGGGGTTAAGATAGTCCCATTAAAAAAAGTATCCTCAAACTTATAAAGGTTTTAATTTTACTTTTTATTTTATATTCATCTGTCATATTTGAATGTTATGTTGTAATGAACAATATCACTTCTATACTAAAATTTTAAAATGAAATCAAATATCTTATCCTGGTAGGAAAGCACTCCTTAAAATTAATCAAACTCCAGGAGTGAATAAGCAAGCATTCCAGTTTTTGCTCTCACTCTGTCAGATAAAAAAATAATTACTTTACAGGTTTTGGAAACATGTGGCTACTCTGACTGGCATTAATGACTTCTGGAGTCTGAATAATAGGTTGAGCTGAGGACTCAAAGTATGAATGGGGGTCTCTTGCATTCGATTCTTTCATTTTCCAACAGGAAATGCCTTTCCCATCAGGCGTTACTGATCAAATCCTCTCAAAAAGCCTAAAAGAGTGGAAATGAATAAGAGGTGTTTAATATTCAGGTTGCACCAGGAGCAGCGGTAGTCACCAAGAAGAGTAGATGGGAGGTGGGAGTAGAGATCTTGCCTCTGTCTGTCTGCTGACTCGAGAGGAAGAGAGCGAAGACCTGGCTTCACGGTGGCTGCGTCTACAGACCTTTCCCATGAGTCCTTCTTGTGGACTTTATGCTTTCATTGGCTTTAGGCTTATTCCATCATAGGTCAGAGCCGACTGTCTCCTAATCTCAAGAGGGACATTATTCAGTGCCATTGTGCCATTGTCTTAAAAGTGACCACAGGCAAAACTATGGGGACTGCATTTCTAGGCATCGTACAGGTGCCCTCAAATTTGAGAGCAATGCTTTAATGGAAAAACCAGTGTGTGCTAAGTCAGGGCACATGGAGATGGTCTGCTTCCTGGTACGGAACCCGGGAAGGTGGAAGAGCTAAGTCTAATGGGAAAGAGTCTGGCTTCCCCTTGTCAGGACGAAAAGGACGATGAGCTGGTCTGTTTTCCTCTGTTCCCTAGACTGACCTCCAGTCTAGGCCTGCATCTCTCTCACAGCAGTTACGTGAGCGCTTCTAACAGGTCTCCCACTCCTGCCTTCCTCCACCTATTTATCACAGTGCTTTCTGATCCATATTCTTACCCATCTGTGCTCACATGGCGTCCTTGTGCCAAGTCCTCAGTGGCTGCCCGTTACCCACAGTATGAGGCACATTTTTATCTAGGTGTTTAAGGTGTCCTGCATGTGACTTTAACTTGCCTGTCCAAACTTATTTCTCATTCCTCTTCAACACAGGCTCTCCACTCAAATTATCCCAGGTAACGGTTCCAAGCAACCTGATGTGTCTGTGCCTCTGTTTCCTCAAATGGACCAAAGTAATGTATCTTATTGGGTTGCTGTAAAATAGATGAGTTTGTACACTTCAGATGTTTAGGACAATGCCCGGAACATGGAAAGGGCTTGGAATGGATTGAATGATGCCCTTCCCCCAAAAAACATGCCCAGGCGCTAATTCCTGGAAACTATGAATGTTACCTTATTTAGAAAAGGGTTCGTTGCAGATATAATTACACATCCTGAAGAGATCGTCTTGGGTTATCCAGGTGGGCCCTACGTCCAATGACAAGCACACTAATAAGAGACCCACAGTGGTGATTATACAGACAGAAGAAAAGACCACGTGATGATGGAGACAGATTTTCAAGGAACACCCACAGCCACCAGAAGCTTAAAGAGGCAAGGAGAGGAGGCTCCCCCAGGGCCTCTGGAGGGAGCGCAGCCCTGCCAACATCTAGATTGTAGACTTCTGCCTCCAGAACTGTGAGAAGGCGAGTTTCGGCTGTTCTAAGCCACTCAGTTTGTGGGAATTTGTTATGGCAGCCACAGGACACTAACACAGGGCCCATGACGTTTTAGCTATTATTGTTAGTTAATCCCCCATGTGCCTTTTCCTCGCCCTCGCAGCGACACTTTTCATCTCACTGTTCTTAAGTGTCTCACACAGTCCTTTGCAATTAGAGAAGTGGAGTAAATATTTATTGTAACGGAGGAAGGAAGGGAAAATGTCTACCCTTACCACTTATCGGGTGCGACATACCTACAGTAGCATTTCTGGTTGTTCTGCTCCACAAACTCTAGCGTTCAGTGACGAGAACATTCATTCGGTGCTTTCCGTCTGCTGCTCTGTAATGTGCCTTGGTGGGCCCCTCTTTCCGCAAAGCTGCTTTCTTTATCCTCAGGTCCTAGCACATAGTAACGCAAGTCCGTGGCTATAATAATCCCATTGTCAAAGTGGTCCACTAATTTTTTTAGTCATTCTAGAGCCTCCCAGGCCTTTGCATGTACTGTGTCCTCGTCGATGCTAGCAGCTTGCTCTTAGGTTAACTGTCTTTACGTACTGACACAGAACATTCCAGTCAGTCCCAATGTATTTTAAGGAGCAGCCAATGAAAGACGAGCTTGACCAGGCTCATTCTTCTGCTGAGTAGACTCGTACTGAGATGAGTAGGCTACAGGCCTAGGCCTGAAAATCTTTTCCTTACACACACAGGGATGTCGGCTTTCCCGATGTTTCTCACAGTGGAATTACTCTGATGTCTGTTCACTTGTGAGCCTGTTTTCTGTGTGACCCACATAATTCCTCACGTTGGTGGGGGAGCCCCTGTGCCTCAGAGAATTGACTCAGCCTTAAGCTTCTCCTGACAGTTATTATCATGGAAGGTCTTTTTTTTTTCCTTCACACAGTTCAAGTACTCAGAGATTGACTGCCACTTGCTAATGTAATACCAGATTAACTTTAAAAAATAATAATAAAGGTCCCCTTATTTGGACATATTTTCAAACTTAGAAAAAGCCTCCAGGAACCCCATACACCCTTGACTTAGATTTACATATTCTTAACGTTTTATCCATTTGCTTTAGCCTTGCGCTCTCCTCTGAACCACATGGGCATACATACATGCACCAGGGTCCTTTACCCCTGAATACTGTGTGCATTTCCTGAAAGTAGGAATATTACCATCATAACCACAGTACATTTACCAACTTTAAACGTTTTTGTTAGCCCTGGCTGGTGTGGCTCAGTGGATTGAGCGCCAGACTGTGAACCAAAGGGTCACCGGTTCAATCCCCAGTCAGGGCACATGCCTGGGTTGCAGGTGAGGTTCCCAACAGAGGGTGTGTGAGAGGCAACCACACATTGATGTTTCCCTTTCTCCCTCCTTCCCCTCTGTCTAAAAATAAAACAAACAAACAAACAAACATATTGGTCCTTATCCATATTCCAATTTTGCCAGTTGATCTAATAACGTATTTTGTATCATTTTCCACACCGCCACCTCCTGTACAACACGAAATCTAGGGAACAGCTTGCATTTAGTTGTCTTTGAATCTGGCACATTTCCACAACCTTTCTTTGAACTTTATAATGTTGATCTTTTTTAAAGAATACAGTTCACCTTGCCTTTAAAAAAATGATAACCTTCCCATGTTGCATTTATCTGATGTTTTGTTTATGCATTCTTGGCTGGAATATCGCAAAATTAAAATTTTGTCTTTTTGAGGGTATCACAGCTGGAGGCACCCAGCATCCACTTGCCTGTTACTGGTCATGTACGTGTCTCTCCCCATCAAGGTATTGCTTAATTTCTCCACTGTGGAATTTTTTCCCCTCCCTTGAAGTAATAAGCAGTCTCTGGAGAGATAAACTTTAAGACTTTGCAAGTATCTTGCTCATGAACATTTCTCCCTTGGACTTAGCATCCATGGACGGTTCCTGCCTGGTCCCGTCTTTGCTCTGATGACTGCCAAATGGTGACCTGCCAGGTCTAGCAGTCCCTCCACATTTACCAGTCAACCCTCAGTATTTTTAGTATATATTTATTTATTTATCTATCTAGTTTTCATAAGCAAAGGACTGATGCATCTTAGTTTTCAGTGGTTTATAATTCATCACCATACTTAAGTTGGGTGCTGAATTTGTCCCAGATTTAACCCATGGCACCCCCTTCGAGCTGCCTCCTATGTCAGATATTTAACGAAGGTTTCTGGATTTTGACTGAAAGATAAAAATACTATCCTTTCATGGTTATTCTATGCTCTCTGGCATAATAGGAGAGCATGGGGTGGAATGGTTAAGGGTTGGGAACTGAGATCGATCTAAGGTTGATTCTAGTTTTTCTATTTATTGGCAACGTTTCTCGGGTAGATTACTTACCCTTTCTGTGCCTCCGTTTCCTCCTGATATGGGATAATATTAGAACTTACCTCAGGGGGATGTAGTGAGAACTAAGTGAGATCATATATATCAACCGCTCGGTAGCGTAACTGAGTGATGCATGAATACCTGATACATGTGGGCTCGTGGCATCATTTCATCCCCCCATGCGACAGCTGTGCGTGGTCTAGGTTGTCTCAGTTGCTACCTCTGCTCCCCACTAATAGCAGCTGCTATTCAAAAGTCACCCCAAATTTATATCTCTCTGGCCTTTTCCAATGTATTTCAGTTAACAGAGTTGTTGAGTGTGGGTTTGCAAGGATCCACAGATCATCATAGCCCCGCTATCTTTTTGTTGCAGATGAGAAATCTGTGCCCTGCGAGGTTAGCTGTCTTGCTCGGGTCACCCAGGAGGAGTGGAAGGGCTAGGAAGGGTGTCCAGTCTGCAGCTACACACTCAGTACGGCAAATGCCATCTCTACCACGATCAAGAGCAACATTCATTCCATTTCTTTGCCCAGTCGAGGGGTAGTATTCAAAGCATCAGTGGGAGAGCAACTCATTTTGTGCGTGACTCATCCTCATTCCAAGATTAACATGCTCCACTTTTATTCTTTGCCTCCCCCTCAGTTTCACATCCAGCTGGAGCCCCGAGAGTCTCTTCGCCCTAAGCACCTCCCCCCACCTCCCCGTGGCCCTCACCCCTCCCAACCTGCACTTCTCCTCCTGGCCCCAGGCTGTCCCACCACCCTCGGATTCCAATGGACCCTTTTGTTGGACTTTAGTTCAAGAAAGGCATGTCCTCCTGAAATATCCCTCTGATCTATGTTGAAAATAGAAGAAAGCAGAATACTTAAGTAACAAGCAGCAGATGTACAGGGAGGAACAAGTGTTTGTCCATAGGCTTCCGACCCTCCATTAAGTCCAAGTATTAGAGTAATGTGTGTGTATTTCTGAACGTATGTATTTTATTTCAACCTCTTCCTCCTCCTCAAAAAAAAAAAAAAAAAAATAGGGATTCTTCTGATGTGCTGGGATTTTGTTGAACAAAATAGACCCGGAAATAAACGTACCACTGGCTGCAACTTGGGGAATCTTTTTATTGTGCCAAGAGCTTAGGTTGTGAGCTATTTTTTGAAGCATGCTTTGACCTGTATAATTTGAGCCTGCTTACCTCAAAGTGCTAGTAAAATACTGAAATATTTCCAGATGGAATGATATGATGAGTGGGATTTGCTTCAAAATAATCCAGGATGGGGCGGGAAAGTGTGCATGTGGGAGATAGATGAAGCAAGATTGGCCATTAATTGATAAAATTTGGAGGAGAGGAGGGGCTTCTGTACCTTTTTCTGTAGCTAAAAGTTTTTAATGCTAGTTTAAATGTTCATAATTTGCTTTCTACTCCCCTCCCCCATTTGTTTCTCTTTTACTCTGCTTCTTCCATCTGCCCTTTCTGGAAAGCCAGCTCAGGCTGGGCACCCTTTAATAAAAGCTTCCTGATTACTTTAATCCACTAAAATACACTATTTAGCCCCTAAGCGTGAATTTCCTTGCATGAACCTGTGTTGGTCTTGTAGCCCCATTAGTCTGTGCGCTCATTGAGGGAAGAGACTACACCTCGTACTTCAGGGCAGACCCCACTCGGCCTGGCCTGCAGCTGGACTCAGTCAGTGCTCCCTAACTGATGGACAGTGGTTGTCGGTAACTTGGGAGAGACTGGTAGAAAGTGTCAGTGTAGAGAATAGGCTGTAGATTTTGTCATCTATTTTTCTTTAAAGCTCTTCTGCATAGAGTTCTTAACATCTTATTTCACCTTAAGGAAGAACTGGCTTAAGATACATTTTTCTCCCCGTTGCAGCATTTCTTGTTGGAGAGTGATTCAAGAGCAACTGATGCAAATACCTGTGGATCGTTTACCCCAAAGGAGACTTAATGCAATCAAATCTTAAGCACGGAGATAATCTTAGAACTCTGCATCTCCTCCCATTCATTGCAGAGTCTAATTAAAGGAGGAGGTAGGGTGGGAAAGTATCAGGAAGAAAATATCGGTTGTTAGCTCTCAAAAATTTGCCCGGGAGCCATATAAGAACCGTCTCGTTTTAGGCTTGTCCGTGCTGGTTTAATGCAGGGTGAGAGCCAAATTCAAAAGGAATCTCACTGGGTTGGAGTTTGCTTACGAGTTTCCGCTTGCACACTAATCTTTCAGAACTGGTGCTTTTTCTCAGACCTGGGGAAGACCCACTGCAAAGGTAGGAAGAGTCCCAGAAAAGTGTCTCTATCTTTCTTCTCCCACTAGGAATCACCGGGGGCTCACCCCTACAGTAAGGCTGCCCCCCATCCCTAAGTCCTCCGGGGAAGGAATACCATAGCCTCCCTCTGAATCAGATTTTACTTTGGTAATAGCCTTCAGAATCAGAAAAATCCCTTCCATCAGCCTAACCTGAGAGCCTTTGGCCTGCAGGTTCCTATGGTCATGGGGATTGCTGCCCCATATCTTCTGTACAAGCATGCCTTGCTTCATTGCACTTGGCTTTATTGTGCTTTGCTGATATAGCATTTTTTACAAATTGAAGGTTTGTGTCAACCCTGCCTTGAGCAAGTCTGTAGGCACCATTTTTCCAACAGGTTCAGCGGATGGTTAGCATTTTTTAACAATAAAGTATTTTTAAATTAAAGTATGTACATTGTGTTTTAGACATCATACTATTGCACTCTTAATAGACTACAGTATAAGCATAACTTTTATATGCACTGGGAGGCCAAAACATTCACGAGGCTTGCTTTATTGTGATATTTGCTTTATTGCAGTGGTCTGGAACCAAGCCGCAACATCTCCGGTATGCCTATGTTTGCATTCCATTGATTGGTCTGTCAGACGTCTCCAGGAAAAAACAGCCCCTGGAGACATCTGGTGAGGGAAGTGCAATTGTCTGACATTCAGGCAGGGCAGAAAAGCGCCAAAATAACAGAACCGTCTTCCTTTGCTCGCTGACACTCCCCGCAGAGCCTATTCGAATGGGCCTTTCAAGACTTCCCTGGAGCTGACTGTTCAACAGGACAAGTGAGGCGTCGCAATAGAGGAATACCATTCTCTCCATTAAACACAAGGTGGGAAGGTAGAAGGAGTAACAGCAAGAGAGAGTTTCGTTAGACATAAGGAAGAACTGTAAGGAAGTACGAACTTGAACCAATAGGTTGGAGGCATTATGAAACCTTTGCCCCCAGTCATTAGTCTTGGACGGTTTCGTTGTTCACCTGCAGTGAAGCAAGTGAACCAAACAACCTCTCGGAATCCCTTCCAGCTCTAGTGTCCTTTGATTCTAGAAACCCAGCAGTGCTCCCTTCTGCTCTGGTTGTACTCTGAACTCTAGGCAGGTCACCTTGGCTGGGCTTTAATCCCTCGGTCTCAACTGGAAAACACAGGTGATTGGAACAGGTGACAAGTCCAAGCGTCCAGGTAGCTGTACAACTCAGCGTTGCCAGATTTCTGCTAAGCAAAGTGGCGCTTCCACGACGGCTGGTGATGCTGTGGGACTAAGCTCCTGCAGAAAGGCCCAGCGGAGCGGTTGCATAGAAGTTTTCCAGAGTATCTGAAGGATCTTTTCCTCCAGGAGGAGTGCACTTTAATGTTCTTTTAGGTGTGTTATAAATAAGGGAGGCTTCTTTTTCCAAAAGGGAGTTCTAAGGCAGCTACCGTTTCTTTTCCCTGACCCCATGAAGTGCTTTCACAAGTGCGGCATGAGTTAAACTTACACACGATGCTGAGCACACTTGACTAGCATCGAAGGCAGCGTCTCCTTCATCCAGTGAAAATGCCCACATTGAAACTCAGTGTGCTCAGCTTCGAGAGAGAGGACTAGGAAAGGACAGCAGCTCTCAGAAGCGATAGCATAAAGGGGCACTTCTTCAACAAAGGCTTTAGGCCGACCATGACTTTGAGAGCCAGGTTTTGTAAGCGAGAGACCACAGACGCAAACCACAGGGCATTAAACATGCATGTACAGGGAGACACACGTCACACATTTCCCTATCCCATCTCTACGGTGGCATATGAAGGGCAGCGGCCCTGTCTTTGAAAACAAAGGACAGATATGTCTGACAACTGTTACCCAAATGTTTTTCTGGCCGTGATATCAATCACTGAGTTGTGCTCCCAGCACAGGCTGGAGCCACACTCTGTGCTTCAGGGGGACACTTGTGACATTGAAGATGCCTAGGCAGTCTGGGTAGAAAGACCTACTTCTGTACACTTCTACTTGTG
This sequence comes from Micronycteris hirsuta, assembly GCA_004026765.1. Classification (NCBI taxonomy): domain Eukaryota; kingdom Metazoa; phylum Chordata; class Mammalia; order Chiroptera; family Phyllostomidae; genus Micronycteris; species Micronycteris hirsuta. The sequence goes on from PVJI01002552.1 coordinate 111,984, forward strand.
AAAAGAGCACCGGTCCAAAGTCAGGGCTCCTGGGTGATAGTCCTGGCCTTTTGACAAATCACCTTAGACAAATTGGTTTCTTTTTCTAGGTCTCGGTTCTCCATCTGCTAATTTAGAGATCAATCAGTGGTTATTCAGATGCTGGAAGCCCCTCCCAGACCCCCTGCATCGGTGTCTCCAGAGGTGGGGACTGGACAGGTGAAGTTTACAAAACTCCCAAGGAGGCTCTGATGCACATGCCTGAAGAACAACTGCTGGACGCAGAGGTTGCAAAGTCTATGATTCTCCAGGATTGAGAGGAAAGAAAAAGAAAATCAGTAGGCAGCCCCGTAAAATCCACAGTCTATCGCTGAACCCGGCTGAGGGTAATCGGTCTCAGAGTGTGGTCGGGGCTCACTGCTCGTTGGTGCGGTTTCTCCGGGTCGTCTAGGTTCTGTTTGGAACGTTTACATTGTATAATGAAAACACCAGCGTTCTCAAGCCTTGCATATGTTAATAAATAATTAAGATAATTCTGTAATTACCAGACATGACCTCATTGGTTACCATGATTCTAATGGCATCTGCTGAGAACGCTGCTTTTCCCCTTCTAGAGATGTGATCTACAACCTCAAACATTCTCTGAGAGGGCCTCAAGAGAACCCTCTGGCTGAGCGGGCGATGTTAAGAGGTGTTACACTCACACCTCTCTTCTCATTCTGAGCACTTTCCCTAGAAGGTCTTATACACATCTGTGAATTGAGAATGATGGGGAGAGCAAGGTAGCATTTGGCTAGGGAGCCCAGGAAAGCCCAGCCCCTGTCCTCTGGCCGAAGCCCCTCTCGGTGAGGTCCTTGAGGGAACCCCCTGCTCAGGGGAAAATGGGTGACAGCAAAGGCTGCGACTCATGGGACATGGGCCCCAACCTCCGATGTGGAGCCCAAGGTCTGGGCGGGATGGAACTCATGCAGAATCCCCTTGACTTAGGCATGAGGCAGCTTTTCCCTTCATCGTTTTTTCATAAGTCCACACGGGAAGTTCTGGGTCTCACTATACCCCGTGGAGTGGGAAGTCCAGGCAACAAGACAGGCGCACAAGGAGCAGGGCAATGGGGCAAAGAGCCTTTGCGTCTCTACCAGGAGTGGAGCTGGTCCTGACTGCCCAGCCCAGGTCTCTTAGGTGGGGCAGTCGCAGCCTCTTTGACTTGACAGACAAATGGAAACATCCAATGAAAGAATGCTAGAGAGAGCCGAAGAGAAGTCAGGTGCACCTTCTCCCACAGGATTGGCCGAAGAGAGGAGACTGATGGCCCACCTTCTACTCAGAGGCAGCTGGGAAGCTTCCCAGGAAGAAAGCCTGGCCCCGACAAGGACCGCTCTCTGGGGCTGAGATCCCACCAAGTACACCCTTCTCGTGAGTGTCTTTCCCCCTGTATTCCTAGGATGCATGTACTTACTGACACATGGTGGGTGCCAGGTGCTTGTTATGGACTGAATGTGTCACCCGCCCCTCCTCCAAATGTGTATGTTGAAGCCTTAACCCTCACTGTGATGGTATTTGGAGAGAGGGCCTTTCGGAGGCCATTAGGGTGCCACGAAATCATGAGGGTGGGGCTATATGATGGGATGAGTGTCTTTCCAAGAAGAGAGCTTGCTGTCTGTCTCAGCATGCACAAAGAAGAGGTCCCAGGAACAGACAGCAAAATGGCAATCACCGGCAAGCCAAGAGAAGAGGCCTCAGAATGCCACCAATCTTGCCAGCACATGATCTGGGACTTCCCGGCCTCCAGAATTGTGAGAAATAAGTGTCTGTGGTTTAAGCCATTCAGTCTTTGGTGTTTTGTTATGGCGACCTGAACAAAGACAGCGCTCAGTACATTTTAATTGAATGATTGAAAGATTGAACGGCTGAGAAGCTTCCCATGGAAATATACTAGGATGTGTATAATAATGTAACATCCTTTGAGATGCAAAGGATGCCCAACTCAAACATGTTTAAGCAAAAACAGACATTACTGGGCCATGTAGCCAAAAAGTCCGGGTATTAATCTTTGGCCACAGTGTGATCGAAAGGCACCGCCATTGTCTTCAGGAATGTTTTTCTCCCCCTTTCTCTCTGCTTTATTCTGTGTTGGCTTTAGACTCAGCCGTATTTCTCCAAGCTCATCTTTGACCAGCTTAGCAACCCACGTTGAAAGCGAGCATTGCTTTCCCCGCAGCTGCAGCAAAAGTCCTGCGGTTGATTCTCACTGGATTGACTTGGGACAATGTGTGCGCTTCCTGAAGGCCCTTGTGGCCAGAGGGCTGGAGGTGTGGATGGATTATGTGTCTTCCCCAGGGGCTGGAGGGTAAGTCTTCCAGGAGCCTTACAGCTTCAGGAAGAGGGATGGTTCCCCAAAGGCAAACCAGGACCCGTTACCTGAAGAGGGAGACTAGATACTACTCAGACACATCAAACACAGAAACTACAGGTGTGCTACATAGGTAGTATGTGACTTTCATGGGTTAACATGAATAGCAAAGCCATAAATTAAGATTTTGTTTATATATTGCTGTTAACATTAATCTTGAAGTTAATTATTTTGCTTCAATTGAAACAATTGGAAATAAGAAAATAAAAACAGGCTTGAATTTCATACTAAAGCCTTATCCAATAAAATCCTTTAAAATTAAAATCCTTCCATTTTCTTCTAGTAATATAAGTAATACTTGTTATAAAAATCTTTCAGAAAATACAACAAAGTATTAAGAAGAAAATAACCATCCCTTATAATCCTAAAAAATTAACTACTAAAATTTTTTCTATAGCCTTCCAGACTGTTTTCCCATTTTATGTATTATGTATTGTACAATCTACTTTACAGAATGGGTTTTAAGGAATATATTTAAATGTTGAACACTGTTTCATGTTTATAAACATCTAAACTGTTTGAATAACTACATAGAATCACACTATTTAACTAATTGGTGAACATTAAGATTGTTTCCAGTCTTCGACTCTCATAAACAGTGCTCCCGTGAGTAGCCTTGAACGTATAGCTTCACACACTTGTTAGATTAGAGTATGATACATCTCTAGAAGTGAACGTGCTGTGACAAAAGGTATGGGTAATTTTAATTATGGTGTATGTAAAAACTGGCTGTTCTTGTCTTTTGCCCATTTTTCTATTTTCCTGTGGATTTGCAAAAGTTCTTTATGTATGAAGGCTATGAGGTTGAGTCCCTCAGGTTCCCACGCAGGAGTTTGTTTGGGGAGTGCCCTTGGAGTCAGCAGCTAAGCGAAGATGAATAAAGCAGGGCTGGGCAGAAGGCTGCATTCAGCTGGCCTCATGGGAAGCTCTGGGGCTGGGTGACCCTTTGCAGTACTGCACTGTGGCAAGAGGGCCAAGCCTTTACGCTCCTTAACTGACCAGTCCTTGGCTGCCCCTGATCAGGGGTTGGGAGCGCTGACCCCAGGCAGAGTGGCTCTCTTCAGCTGTTGATAGTTGCAGGAGAGAAACCCAGCGGTGACACCAATGTCCCGGACAGCAGGGGATTAGCGCCCCAATACGGCAGTGGGAACTGGGCCACACACCCCAGCATTCTCTACAGCTGCCTCTGACTACCGGATGTGTTGTAGATATTTTCCCCATTTTGTCATTTGTCTGTTGACTTGTTAAGAGTTATTATTTGTTTATTTTGCTGAGTTTTTCAAGTGTCTTATGTAGTCAAATCAGTTCTTTTTTTTCTTTATGGTTTCTGATCTTTATATCATTCTTCCCCTGTCCAAGATTATTTAAAAATCTGTATATTTCTCTAGTATTTTCATTTTTATTCCCGTTTAAATCTTTAATTAGTCCTTCTGAAATTTATTTTGATGTTAGGTATAATGTAGGTATCTTTTTTTAAGGTTTTACCTATTTATTTTTAGAGAGAGGGGGAACGGAGGGGGAAAGGGAGAGAAACATCAGTTGGCTGCCTCTCGCACGCACCCCAACTGCAGACCAAACCCCCAACCCAGGCATGTGCCCTGACCAGGGAATTGAACTGGCGACTCTCTGCTTTGCGGGACGATGCCCAACCAACTGAGCCACAGAGCTCAGGAGTAATGCAGGTATCTTTTTTAATGATGAGGCACAAGTTTTCCCAGCACTATTTACTTAAAAGTGCAATTTATCCACGTGGAATTGAAATAACATCTTTAGTGAAACTAATTAACTATACTTTATTTCTAGCTCTCTGATGTTTTGTTGATCTGTCTACAGCTGTACATGTAATACTGGTTTATTTTATGTTTTTAGTGTGCATACAGTGAAACTCACTGTTCGGGGTGTGCAGTTCCGAATTTTGCCAAATGCATGGAGTGAGTAAGAGAGAGAACCATTCCGTATTCTCCCAGGTCCCTCATGCTGACCTTTCCCCTCTCCTTCAACCCCTGGTAACTACTGATCTCTCTTCGGACCCTGGTGATTTGCCTTTTCCAGAATGTTATGTAAATGGAATCTTGCAGTGTGCCATCTCGAGCCAGGCTTCTCTCTCTTAGCACAGTGTCCTCATGATCCGTCCACGTTGTCCCATGCATCAGTGTTCCTCCCTTCTTATCGGGGAGCAGTGTTCCGCTGTGGGAATGTACCGCGGTCGGTTTAATCCACGTCCCCGCGGAGGGATACGTGAGTGGTGATGAGATGTAAAGCTGCTGTACATATTGGGGTGTTGTGTGAATATATGTCTTCATGTCACTTGGATAAATATGTAGGAGCCGGATTTGCGGGTCATCCTTCTGATGTCCACACATATATTTGCGCACCCGTAATGCGTTTCACGTATGACGGGGAGAGGGGCTGCCTCGTCACCTTATCACTCCTTGCGTTCTTTCTCTTTCTCTTCTTCCTCCTTCTTTGTATCCCATTAGGATACTGACTGACGTTGTTGATTGATTTGTGTAGAGAGCCGACGATTTTAAGTCATGATACCTCTTATCAAGGCAGTAAGTTCCTAAAACTAGACTACAAGCAGCCCCAATACCTGACAGTTCGTGATTTCGCTCATTGGCCCACTGTTACAGGCAAGAGCAAGTACCTATAGCCTTAATTCATGCAATACCAAGTCATTTCTTTTGGATACAAGGCATCCAAACCCAGATGGGACAAATTCGTCTGAGTCAGGTGAGTACACCTGCATGAAACTAGTGGGCAGAGGCCGGGGAGTCGGGTCACCAGAAAAGCATAAGTAATCCTGGGAACCACCACTCACTGTTCTCAAGGGCAGTCCACCTTCTTTAGAATGTCGTCACTCTGACACATGGGTCGGCGTGAATCACGGGGAGAATGCGTCCCATTGGGACGCTGGAATTTCCAGGTTGGAAGAGACCTCCAGAACTCCCCCGGCTCCTTGCTGGGAGACAAGATTAAGCATAAGAAACATACATACACTTTCCAACCTCTTTCAATGGTTACTTCCACTGTGTACCAATCCTCACCATCTGTGTGTCTTACAAAAACTCTTGTTTCGAACACATCCTCTCCTTTCCTTGAAATGACACCGGCAAACTCTTGCAGAACTAGAACTACTTGTTCAAAGGAAGCCCTGAGCACTCGCTTTCAGCAGGGTCGGGATTTAATTATGTTGTTTATCCACTTAGGCACCTTGAGTCTCCACCACCTCAGGGACTTCCTTTCAATTTGTTTGTCTCCCTTTAATTGGATACGCTAAGTGAAATGAGGTGTCTCTCATGGAAGTGCCTGCAAAGAGGAAGTCACTGCAGATTCAATGGGGCATTCCCCACAATTTGCCATAGGAAAGGGACACAGAGAAGAATCTCCGCTTCCTGTCGCTCTTACAGCTCTGCTGCAGCTCTGTGCCCTATGTCGGTTTTTATTTTAAGGGCACTCTGGCTTCCCAGTTTTTTAATCCATCTGTGGTTTTCAACCAAGAGTAGCGATCAATCCCCAGCAATTTTCAAGTAGGATATTTATTGAGTCGTCCGTGCTTTCATTCACACTTTGAGTTGAAATCGTGCACCCGCTTTGTGTTGGAAATAAGATAGTCCTTAACATTCGGTTAATTTATAATCAGTTAAAAACTGTGGTTCGGAGATTAAGAATGAAGACTCTGAAGTCAAGCTAGGGATGGACCCAGCTTTTGTGGGGACTACAGCTGAGACAGTTTGGGGCCACTTTAAGAAAAAGAACACAAAATTACAAAATACAGAGTTAGGCACAGGGCCTTGCGAGGGGGCGTGCTAAGTGAAGGACCCTAAAACCTCAGCTCTTAGTTTCTGAGATCTCTCCTGAGCCAGGCACGCTTAGGTCTAACCCTCCACTGTGTGATCTCGGGCAAGTGACTGAAGGGCTCTCTGCTCAGGTTCCTCATCTGCAAGACGAGAAAAACAGTGAGATGATAGGACAGACTCCATAGTGTGGTGGAAGGGCTCCAAAAATGAGGATGCAAAGCACTGAGCCGGCGTCTGGCCCGTGATAGGTGCACACTAAAGGTTAGCTATTATTAGGAGCATAGTTACCATTACGTGCCTTCATCTAGTAGGACTGCATCACCATGAAACCTAGCTTCCTGAGCAGAATTTAGGAAAGAGAAAGACAGGGAAGTCCAGGTTCACACATTCCTTCTAGTCCAGCTGCTCTATGGTACACATGTCACGTGAGCACAAAGCCTGGCCTTACCACACTATGACCACACCACATACAGCGAATGGCAGGCGTCATTCATGCTGAGGTTACAAAGCACTTATCTTCAAAAGCTGTGTATTAAAATCCGCTTGTGCAATTAAACCAGGCCTGTCCAGTTTTGCTTTCCTTTAGTGAAATTTGTTCGTTCAGCATAAATGAGAAGGATAAATACAAACTAGCCTTTCTTTTTCTCATTGTGTCAGGAGTGGATGGGTGATAATAAAACAAGAAAGGCCATTTGGAAACCATGAAATTACATGCTTTGTTATTTGCACAGCACACTCCTCTGATTTTGATGCCATGACGTCTCTGCAAGGTAGGTAAATATATGCTTCCATATTGCCAGTTTACAGATTTTTACCTTGGCATTCTAACTACATGTTCCTCTTTTGTTCAAGGCTAAAGGAAAAAAAAAACCTTTTCCCCCCAAAAAGAAGAGTTCAATCGTCTCTGTCTCATGGCCTGCATGGACATCAGCTGGAACAGAGAGGCGCTTGCCCACGTCTCCCTCTGTGAGAAGAAGACAGGGCAATTGGAAACTACAATGACGAACAAGTGAGCACAGCAGACCACTGCTGCTTCCTCCCTTGGAAATTAATTTTCTTTTGGAAATCTTAGTGGATTCTGAAGCCTAAGGTATCCAAAGTCTGATAAACAAAATACGATTATGCTCAGTTGACTAGGATCAGTAGCCGCAAGGAGTGGTTAGCAGAAGACCATGATTTGGTTATCCCAGAACTTCCAACAGCCACCTCAGGCCACCCCAAATAGCCTCACAGTCTGAGCGGACACCGTGGGCTTGCTGTGTGAACGTGGTTTCAAACGCGCTTCCAGCCCCCACTGCTCACAGCCCCCACTGCTTAATCCCCTCCTGTGTAAAAGCTCTGATGGACAAAGCAGACTAGAATGTTCTGGTAATAGAAGTTAATTGAATTATCTAAAGGTTAACCAGAAAAGCTTATTTGTTTCAATCCTTGTACTAGAAGACCATTCTTAAGATGTGTTCATTTATTTCTTGCCTTAGTAGATAGAATGACCCTAAGGTAAACTTTCATGAAACAGGGCCAAGTCTTGCAGCCCAGCCCAAGGGCTGACGCAAGGGCTGAGAAGGTATTCAGTGAGTGTTTGATAATATAATTAACTAATGAGGGAGGCTGTGGGACAAAGGCAGTGTCTAACTAGTTCAGCAATTTCCCCTAGTCTTGTCTTTATCTGTGTAACTGACATGAAGCATAAATTACTTGAACAGAATAAAGATACATGATGAAAATAATTCCCATTGCTTGGACTCTATAAGCTTTCCTTATTACTTTGGTTCATTTAAAGTCATCAGTCTTTTGGAAGAGATATTGTTTTGTAGGAATATTTATATTCAAGTTACTTCAAAAGATGTTTCAGGTGCTTAAAATAGACAATAAATATGCATTAGAAAAAGAAGTGCGTGAATAATCTATTGTAATTCACCCATTCATCAAATATTTCTTGAGCATCTGCTGTGTGCCAACCTCTGAGGATTCACTGGTGAGCAGAGCAAGCACCGTCTCTGCCCCACGGAGCCACAAATGCACGGAATATAAGCTTAATTCCAACTTGAAATTAGATTCCAATAGGGACACAAGTAGAGGGGTGGCTATTTAGTGTAGGAGGCTTGGAAAGTTCTCTTTAAGGAATGACATTTAACTGAGACTTGATGTAAGAACAGGAATTAGTCAGGCAAATATCATAGAGACTATTACCTACCGAGGGATCAGCGTAGGAGGAGATCACGAGGGAGAAAGGAACCGGGTGCAAACAACCTGGGAACTTTGTGTACAAAGCACAGACAGCGAGAACCAGGCGAGGCAGGGCCAGCTCACGCGGCTCTTGGGGTCCACGTGGGAAACTGTTCATCGCCTCTGGTGCTTCCATTTCCCTTCCTCCCTCCCCAACAAAAACCTGAGCGTGTCCTGTGGAGCCTCCACCCTCTCTACTCGGCCCAGTGCTTCAGGGGACACTGATCCCACCCCCAGCTCAAGGACTGGCTCCTGATTGGTCTAAGCCATCAATAAATAGTATTTCTTTGCGGAGTCTTACTGGACTAGGAGTGTGTACGTGATCTAAAGTGGCTCAATCAGCCTTCAGAGAGAAGCTTAGATTCCGTGGCTGGGAAAACATTCTCCATCTCTTTGCCGCCGTTCCAGTCACTCAGCCAAGGGAGGAATCCATCCTTAGGTGAAGCCAGAGCTGAGTGTCACCAAGCAGAGGGGGGGACAGAACCTGGGCTCTAGGTAACATTTTTGAGCTGCAGAATCAACCAACCCCAGAGCCTACCGGCAAGTCATCGTTGTTTCCTTGTTGGTGAAGGTCCTCGAATTGCTCCTTTGAGTTCTTTGGACACTACCACCGAGCTCCCCCAGATCTCTGGTAAATCCCTCTACCTCTTTGCTGGGTCCCCCTCCCACCTTCCAATCTCTACATACAGTTGCCTTGCAAGGTTCCTCTGAACTTCTCTCCACACTTTCTGGGGGATGTCATGCATGGCCACCGCTTCCTTCTTTACAGAGGGTCTGCTCACCCAGTGTTGGCATTTCCTTATGACATCTCCTCCTTGTGATGGTCCAGCTTGAATACCTCCAGCAAATTCACTGGTGGTGCAAACAAGTCCCAAATTAATGTACAGTTGATCCTTGAACAACACAGGTTTGAACTGCACAGATCTACTTATACGTGAGTGGTTGTTGTTGGTTTTTTTTTTTTTTTTTTCAATAAATATAGTACCACCGTCCACATCCCTGAGTTTTGTAGCTTAGATTCAACCAGGTGAGGACAGAAAACAGTTTTTTTCCATCCAGTTGGGAATCCCCAGACGCCAGTGCTGACTGGATGCATTGTGCAACATCATGTTATGTAAGGGATTGAGCGCCCAGAAAGCGGGGGACCCAGAGGAGTTCTGTAACCAACACTTCACAGACACCGAGGAACAACTGCAGTTAGGATTTGGGGGAGTCAAAAGATACATGCAGACTTTCAACTTTAAGGAGGGTTGGTGGCCTAGCCCCTCAAGTTGTTCAAGGGTGAATATAGTATCTTTAGAATCAGCAGCTACTCTTGATTTCCCCACTTCAGAAATAGTGGCTTCAAATGTATTTGAAGAAGCCAAAAGGAATTTCTCAGACCCAAGAATGGGCAGCATAAAGCGGATGGCCTGCAGGGACCCAGGCAGCTGGTCCCCAGCTCACTCCCAGAAGCCATATCTGCCTCTGCTTCGGTCTTCTCCACGTTCCAGACCGGCTTCCTCTCTGCTCCTTGCTTATGTGGAAGAAAGACATCAGTAGCAGGTCCCCAACTGTGCTGGTCCCATCTTCAGCCTCCCAGGGAGAGAGAGACATCACTTTCCCAGCTCTACTGCCAAGTTAAGAGTTCAGATTCTCCCATCTCAGGTCACCGTGCTAACACCCCCCTCCCTAGGTAGCGGTTGTGTGTTAGCACAGTGCCCTCCATGATAACCATGGAGGGGGGGTGGGGAGTGAGCAGTTTCCAGAAGGAGGGAAGAGTCCATTCACAGACATAGGAGGAGTGCCGGGCCACCAAAACAATGGGGTTCCAGGACAAGGATCCTCCCTGTGAGTGAGAGGATAGCTGCTAGAGAAGAGGGTCAAGGATGTGGGGCAGACACTCCAAAATTTCATCCAGGTTAGAGATCCTGGGGTCGTTCTGACTCCCCCTCCGCCACCGTCCACCCACTTCCCCCATGTCTAATAAGTGCTCATTTCTATGACTTCTTCTTTCAACATATTTTCTGGCTGCCCCTCTCTTTCCTTTCTCACTGTAGTTCCTAAGTTTCAGTGCTCACTGCCTAAGCTCCTGCGTTCTCCAGTAACTCTGCTAGTTTGCCAGACTTGCCCCTTCTCCTCTCCATTCTACAGTCAGACGAGTCTTAACATACCACCTGGAAAAGGTTGCATCCCAGATCTAAAAACCTCCAGGGTCAGGTCCCTTGGCTGCCTGTAGAATAAAGTCCATACCCTTTGGCTGGCTATTCAAGACTGTCCCCAGCTATAATCACAAATTGCCTCCTCTATATCTGTGACCTCCAAGGTCTTTCTGTGGAGTCTTCCAGCCACGTGCCCAGGGCGTGATCGCACCTACGCCCAGCCTCAGGAATAGGGCTTGACTGGCATAAGCCCACCGACATTGCCCCACCAGCCTGACCCTAGTGACTGGTCAGGAAAAGGCACCAAGCTCGGTCCCCTGCAGCCAGCACGTTCTCTGTGCAAGTGTTGTTGGCTCACAGGACGGCATGTGAGTCCAGATGACCCACCAGGGTGAACCTCTGGACTTCTGCTGGTCAGGCTGGGACATGGAGGCCCTTTCTCCTCCTACACGTGAATAAAGAAGCTCACATTCCTAGGCGCTGCTACCGGCCATCTTTGTTCTCGAGAATAGCTGGAAGCAGGGCAGTTTGCCTAAAAACAATGTTCTGAAAGCCAGTTGCTGAAAGCCAACATTTCTGAATCAAATCAAAAATAGGTGCCTTTTCATTGACTGTTTTTAAAAAAGAATATTCCTTAAATTATGTTTTTGGCAAATTGGTCATTCAGCAGACTGACTTTGAGCCAGGCTGGGAGGTTCAGAGTGACGACTTCTTTGGAAGAGTGGAATGGCATAAATGCGAGGTCCTTGCTGTGGCCTTTGAACTCTGGATTGGACCTTGACTGAAGGCTACTGCACCTGCCAACTTTCCCTAGACATGAGTCGGTCTGTTGAGGTAAGAGTTAAACCAGGATTTGTTTGTGTTTTCTGTTAGGTACAACTGAAAGCATCCAACTGATACGGCAATGTGTCTTTCTGAATATTCGCACATTCCAGTCTGATCCTCAGCTCCAACCACCCGTCTACGCACACTTGCCCAGGTGCTCTTCATGCTTCTCCATGGTCGTGACCGTTCTCTTAGCACGCCTCCCTGCAGCAGCCCCTCTGCCTGGTCCGTGTCCTCCTGGCCTCCCGGACAGGAGCCCCCACCCCCACCCCCTCAGGCTGCTGCAGCCCTCCATGCTCCATGCACTCCAGCTGCCTCGGTCCTGAGAATCAAAACCTCACTTAAGTTTCTTCAGAAGGAACTGAGGCAGCTCCCCGAGTCATCCCTTCTTGTCCCTCTTCAGGAGCCAGCTGGTCCCCTTCCTTCTCACACTGCATTGGGCTCTTGTATCTGCTCTGGTCCCGCCTCTGTAGATGGGCAGCCTCTTCGTCAGAGCTGCTGTCGCCTTGGATGTGGGTGTGCATCTGCCCCCTCACGACCTGCTTCCACCTCAGGGGGTCCTTGCAGCTTCTGCTCTCTTCACATTTCTCATTTTCTCCAGGGGCGCAAGACGGTTTCCTAGAAAGAATCTGGAATAATGAATCCTTTCCCACCAGGCCACACCGGGTCTCTGTAGCCTGCAGTTGGCCAGTTACCAGGTCAACTATTCACCCTCGGTCCAAATGCTCGTGGGCAAGTGATGGGTTATATGGTCCCGGTGGGCTGCACCTTCCACGGGGCTGTGTGTGTGTGCCGGTGGGCGGGGGGGCGGTCTGGCCATTTAGAAATGGACGGTGGGCCCAGCAGGAGCTGTGCTACCATCTGGCAGTCAGTCACACACTCCATTTGTGTGCTGCCACGTTGTCATTTAAAGTATCGTTTATTATCTAAATGTGCACGTGTTTGTTTCTTATCCCTTCAACTAGATTACAAATGTCCTTAATGATAGAAGTGGTGCCCATAAAGGTCTGTAATAAAACGACAACTATAACTAATAGTTACCGAGCACTTACCATGTACCAGGTATAGTTCTAACTGCTTTATAAAAAAACCGTCAGTCTAAGCCTCACCTATTGCTGTGCCCACTTTATAGATAAGGAAGCTGAAGCCACGTCACACAATCAGTCAAAAGGTTCTGATGTGAACCCAGCCAGTTCGATTCCAGGATCTGTGCTCTCAGTGCACGGCCCTCCCCACGCTGGTGAGCTCCACTCATTTACTGCAAGTGCGGGTCCCACACTGAAAAGGAAGAATACCCTGCCTCTCAGTGCTGGGTTAGTCCTCACTGGCCTGTTTGTTCCAGGAACACTCACTTGTTGGCCAAAAGCCTGTCTTTACCAGTCAGCACGCTAATGCCAGAGAAATATCGACTGAGCAAAAGTCAATCCATTTTCAAACCAAAAGCTCCCTCTTGGCTCCATTCGAGTTCATCAGCCAGGTGCCCCTCCCTCCCCCCATGCTTTCCTGGCACGGCTTTGCAGAAATCTGGACGCAGGGGCCGCATGCAAGGTGGCTTCTGCAGGCACAAGCAGTTGCTAAGCAGACGTGAGAGCTCGAGTGCCAGCCAGGAAGTCCTCTCAGCTGCTCCCATCTTCCGTTCATGCCAAGTTCGGGGGGCAGAGGGAGGGGCGTCTGAGCCCAGATTGCCCTGTGATGACATCCAAGTGGCCTGAAGTATTCCCACCCCAGCAGTTAGTCCATGAACCCTAGTGCCTCCCGGTTCCCAGTGACACTTTCCTGCCCCAGGTGACTCTGCATCTTTGCCCCCACCCCCCACAGCTCTCTGCCGGGGCTGGTGAGCAACAGGCTAAGAGCTATGTGAACGCTCACAAACCTCCTTGTGAGGCTTTCCTTATCATAATCTACACCTTGGCACCTCCAGTTTGTCCAGTTTAAGGGTGGAAAAGTGAAGGCAGAGTTTGGGAGGCACGCAGGTCTTGCTGGGAGTCGGGGAAGCCCTCATGTTCTGTGCCAAGGTCTCCTCTGGCTCTAGGGCTTCTGTCCCCCATCTGCCTCTCTTCCCACCACCCCCATGCCAACAGGCCACGCTTTCTGTTCATTACCATCCCCCTTCACATCACCCCCATTCCTTCACAGAGTCCTTGCGTCCCTGGGGAGCCCTCTGAATCCAGACTTGAACAGGGGTGCTGGAGGAAAAGGGAAGGCATGTGGGCTGGAAGCGGATGGAAGAGGAAGCAGAGAGTCAGCTGACCTTACCTAAGATGGAAGGCCTGCCTCAGGCCTGGATACCCCCACACTAGGCTCTGTTTTCCATTGCAGCCATGGACCTTCCAGCAAGGTCACCTGGGAGGAGCCACGGGGAAGTCTTTCTAGTGAAAGGGATAGGGAGGGATTCTGAGGGAGAGAGAGCGCCCAACCCTCCTGCTCTTTGTACCTTGCTTACCCCCCTACCTCAGTCCCGCACCTGACCCCCTCAGCTGTCCCTCTCTGTCCTGAACAGAGCCATACTTTCTGAATAGGCATGCAACGGTAACTAGAAACGTCCCATCTGGAAGAGACCTTAGAACTCAGCTTGTCCAGCACCATCTTTTTGTAGTTGAGGAAACTGAGGCCCACAGAGGTGTTCTGTCCTGTACCACATGAGGCTGCCACTGATTCATCCACCCATACAAAGCTCCCCCACGCCCAGGGGGAATGTGCCAGCCAGTTCCCCAGTACACGGTCCAAGAACCTGGGCCACTTATCTCTTCACCAGGGGCTTCAATCTATTCTGTCACAGATTCTATCCACCCAGTCCCCATTCTTCACCTTAGCAGGTGACATTCCCAAAGCAAGCTATTCTGTGTGGGGCTGTGGTCAGAGAGGTAGCAGCCAGCACCACGGCGCCCCCACCACACACAGTCCAGGTGCCTTCTGCACTCTGGGGCTTGACCATGCCCAAGAATGGGCAGAAACCGAGGGCCACAGCCACTTCCCCCACAAACCTAGCCTGGCTGGTTGGCACTGCTGCTTTCTGCACTCTGCTAGGCTGGGGGACACTGTCAAGGGTTTGTTTCACATCCCCCTCCTTACCTGCTATAGCTTCCCATAGCAGCTGGGTGGGGAGCCCTCTGGAACACTACAGAAACCTCCCCATGCCTCGCCCTCCAACCAATATGGATAGGCCGCCATCTCGAAACTCCCAACCAATCTAGAAATGACAGGATGGGGCTCCAGAGTCTTCTGGGCACCACTTGGTGGCCAGACTGTTACCCCACAGTCTCTGGGAGGAGAGTGCGGGGGGAGGGGGTGAGAATGAGGGGTAGGGCACCAAGGCTGGCTTCAAACTATCTTGGGAAAAGTCAGGACGAGTGTCCTAGGCAGAGGCTATTAATAGGCCTCCTGCCACACGCCTGCTTTCCGGGGCTGAAGCTGCGTGATGATGAGTCAGCAGATGGGAAGGCCAATGGAGAGCCCCGAGAAGCAGAACTGTGTCTCCGGCAGGGGAAGTGGGGGCTTGTGAGACTGCACTTTTCCCCAACCCCTGGCCTCATAGCACTCCACCCTCTTTTAATTATGTGATCTGCTCAGCTGGTGCATTACCACTGTCGTCAGTTCTGATTCCGAAACCAGATAGATCAGCACAAACACCCAGGAAGTCCTTCCTCCCACTTCCTCCCCCTGCTCTCTCCTCACTGACGGAGCCAGGGGCCAGAGGAGAGGGCCCAGCCTGTAATGTGGCAGGCTGCTTGAGCCGTGCCTGTGCCCTGCTATTCGCCCGTCGCCCTGCTGGCTCGCTCTGGCACGGGCTCCCTGTGTAGAGTGAACACACGCTGTTGACCCCCAGGCCCTGTGACGAGCAATGCTACGTATCTCATCCTCACAATAACCCCAGGAGACCAATATATTGACATTTCACTTTCACAGATGAAAAATCAAAACTCTGAGAGATTAAGCCATTTGCCCAAAAAGCCAATGTCATTTATCAAGCATTTAATATATGCCAGGGACTGGCATACAGTTTTTTAGAGGTGGGTGGAGATCCTCATTTTACAGGTGAAGACACTGAGGCTCAGAAGGACGCGGGCGACCAGGAAGTAGCAGCAGCACCGCGCTTCGATTCTGAAGCTGCCGGACCCCCAAGCTAGGGCTCCCTCCAGGCCACGGTGCAGCAGGGACTCCGACTGACTGAGTCTCTGCCTCTAAATCCACCACACCCACTGCCTGTCCAGAAAAGGACTTGCCTGTAGGCCCTGATTGAACGCTGTCAGTCTGGGAGACTGGTATCAGCACCAGCAGACGGGCCTCGGGCAGGCTTTCCTTATCATCATGTACACCTTGGCGCCTCCATCCTCTTAAAACAGGGGATTGGAGACGTGGCAGGGCGGACCCCAAGGTGTGGGTTCAGGAGAGCAGAAGTTAAGAGAGTGGCCCAAAGGGGGATGTGAGCAGAACTTATAGTCAGCCCCAAGTTTCAATGAAGTACAGCATCAACTGGACAATGTTTATTACTTGTAAAAGTTCTGTGTTCACAGAGGGTCACTTTAGATGTAGGAATATTTCACTCTCAGGAAAGTTGTACATGGGAGGGAGGGATAGTGAGGAGGTAAACAAGGGTCCCTAATGGGTATTTGAACCTCTGATTTCTAAGACACTGCAGGTGGTGGGCACTGAGAGGATGTTTTGAACGCCAGGAAGAGCTACACGAAGGCGATACTTCGAGAGCCTGTTTCCCAGACCCCCTATCAGAAACAGCCCTCCTCCAGCTCACGTTGCAGTGTGCGCTAACTCGTTTATTTTCTCTCCCCCATAAGAACATTAGCTCCCCAAGAATAAGAGCTCTGTCTTTTCTTTGCTACTGTTCCCCAGAGGGTAGAACAGACAAGAAACCCTCGGTAAAGGTGTGTTGAATGAATGAATGAGTGAGTGTACCTCCAGGGGTCATTTACCCACATATAGATACCCTCCATGTCAGTTTCTCTGGGGAGGTTGGGGTCAGAGGAGTCTGACCCCAGCGCCAGCCAGGTGGAGAATCTCTCAGGCTCTGTTCTTTGGGGGAAGGAACAGGGGGTG
Source organism: Micronycteris hirsuta (assembly GCA_004026765.1). Taxonomy (NCBI): domain Eukaryota; kingdom Metazoa; phylum Chordata; class Mammalia; order Chiroptera; family Phyllostomidae; genus Micronycteris; species Micronycteris hirsuta. The sequence goes on from PVJI01002552.1 coordinate 128,417, forward strand.
GTGCTTGAGAGAGCCCCCTGTCATGACCTATTAAGCCCTGAATAGAGTATGTAGGACATACAGTTCCCACATCCCAAGGGGTCCCCGTTCTTGAGAGTTTCCCCACTGGAATGTGACAGATGTCTGAAGCCAGTTGTGGAGAGCAGGGGAACTTTCTGGAAAGCGCCCACTCCAGACGACTGTGGGCCATCCAGCTACACACCCGCCGCCTAAGCCCCCCTCCAGCTAAACTGCACATACACGGGGGCAGATGTGGCAAGTGGTGCCTCTATTCTCCAGCCACACAGACAACGAGACACTTGGCACGCTCAAATGGAGGGGCTCTCCCTACAACGGCCGGGCAGCAGCATCCCACCGAGCTCCCTGGAACGGGAAGCGGGTCCCTCTCAACTCGTGATCACCGCTGGGGAGATGGAAGGCTTCCAGTCGGAGAGAGCGGTCCCCGAGGCAAACGACGCGAGGCTGGCCCGCGTCCTCCTGCGAGAGCCGCGCTTGGCAGCCAGGCATGGAGTGACTGGCTCCGTCCTTCGCCAGCCAGCCTGAGGCAGAGCCGAAATGCCCGGCCGAGAGAGTCCCTCCGTGCTCTCAGTGCTGCAGCCCCGTGCTTTCTCTGCTCCCGGGCTCGGGCCTCCGCCGCCTTGGGGACGGCCGCTGCCTTGGCGTGCCCAGTGGGAACAGGTTGCGGGTCCTCCTCGCTGCCTTTCCCGGGGTAGCCCGAGAATCTCTGAGATGTGTCCAAGGCAGAGAAGGGCGCCCTGGGGAAATGAGCTCAGGAGAGCGTGAGGGGTGGGGGACCCGTGCTCCTGGAGCTTGCCACGTTCAAGCCACCAGGGGCCGGAGCCAGTCAGACCCTGGTCTCCTGGCCTAGTGCCTCCAGGCTGCTACAGAGCAAAAGCATCTGGAACCACAGGTAAGACAGCAGACCTCAGGGCCCACCCTGCGAGTTCTGGCTGAACACGTCTGAGGCGTGGCCTAGACCCTGGGTCTGTAAGAAGCCCCCAGATAACCCTGGTGCAGCCTGCTCCGGGCCCACCCCGGGGGGAGAGGCAGACAGGGTCATGGGGGAGGGGTCAGGAACAGGTCTCTGGCCTCAGCTCCGTCAGGGACTTTGGGGACCTCACTTCACTTCTCTGGGCCTCATTTTCCTCATCAGTAAAGTACAGAGCATGAGCCATTTGTCCCCTTCCTCAGAGTGTGACTCAAGGGGATACATCGCTGGTCACTTCTCCATCCCCAAGTCCTGTGGGACTTTCAGACCACAGCTGTGGCCACGGTCACAAGGAATGTCCAGGCCTTGAGGCCCCGCTTAGCTGGGAGGAAGGCGTCTCCGGAGGCTCCGATAATGACCGTGATAGCTGCCATCTTTCATCAGAGCCAGGCTCTGAGCTGAGCATCGTCCTCCTTGCCCCGCGTGTTCTTCACAGCAACGCCTCAAGGCGGCACTTGCCCACAGAGCTTTCTGCAGCGATGGGAATATCCGATGTCTGCACGGTCCAATTCAGCGGCCACGAGCCACATGTGGCCACTGAGCGCCTGCAGTGTGGCTGGTGCAATGGAGGGATCAATTTTATTTATTTTCATTCAAGTTAAACAGCCACACCTGGCAGGTGGATTGTGCACTGCTCCAAGGTGTGGGCTCGTATTACTGTCCTCTTGGGGATGAGAGAGCAGGATCGGAGAGGTGAGATGACTGAGGGGAGAGCCGGGATTCGAAGGCAGATGGTCTCCAGGCCTGATGGCTGTGCTCCAGTCACCGGAGTACTTGCCAGAAGGAGCCCCGTCAAGTCAGGAGGGCAGGCCGCCTGTCCCAGGCTGACTCCTCCCTCAGCCTCCAGGGGTCTCCAAGGTCCTGCCCACTCTGACAGCCCCCGCCGGTGTGTTTGGGGTGGGGGTGCGGAGAGAATGTGGGAGCACACGGCTGTCTATCGCCTCCCAGATGCAGAGGCATCAGAGTCCACCCACCCAGGGCCTCCCGCCGCCGTTCTCACAACTGACTGGTCTTTTCCATGACCCACTGGTAGTTTCTTCTGAAGACTGGCTACTCCTCCTGATGCTTCTGTGATGTGAGTAGCATTATACCCATTTTGTAGATGAAGAAACTGAGGTTCAGGGGCATGAAGTAATGTGTCCAAGATCTCACAGCACAGTGAGGGGTGGAGCCAGGAACTGAACTCAGATCTGTGTGACTCTGGAGACTGAGTGCTTCACTTCTGCACATGTGGTCACTGGGGTCGAGCAGAGGCCCCAGGGACCTGCTGGGCTAAAAGTTTGTTTTGCCACCAAGGCACACCCACTCCCAGCAGGATATACTCCCAGTCCACCTGAATCTGGCAGGAATTCCATTCTCCTGCCACAGGCCCATGCTTGGGCCCATCAGGGCTCAAGACCTTCCTGGGCTGTGGCAGCCCATTAAGATTCTGGTGTGTGGGAGCGTCTGGCTTGAAAATACAGACGAGAAAGAACACCTGGTGCGGATTCCGTGGACCGGCCCTCCTCACCCCAAACGTGCCCCTCCCCTGTGGGGCTGAGAGAAGCAGAGGCCTTGGTGACAGGGCAGTGGGCTCGATTCCTGCGTGGGGTCCCGCGGTGTCCTCTGGCTCCCACTGGCCAGTGTCCCTGTTGGAGCCAAGCTCCTGACAGAGGTTCAAAGGCCACGTCCAGCACCCTTGGTGGATGAGACTGTCTCCTTTACCCACAGAAGCAGACACTTCCCACACCCACAGTGACAGCCGTGTGCTTCTGGGGCCGTCTCTGTGGGGTCCCCGGAGTCCCCTGTGCAGTGGGCACACGACGTGCTGTGCACACTCGCAGGCACAGGCACACTCGGTGGTGGCGGTAGGAGAGGGAGACAAAGGCCGGAAGCCACCAGGTCTTTTAACCAGAAGGGATACTCTCCCTGGGGAGCTGGGGGAAGAGCTGCAGAAGCTGGACCTTCTGGAAACATGATCTGTCCACGCCACCGGCCATCACTGCGGGAGAGCATCAGGATCAACTTAAAGTGTCCCCTGTGGGGAGTGCAGGGCCCAGTGGGCTGGGGAGCCTCCTCACACGCTCACACTCACCACCTACATGCCCCGTTCACACTCTCCACACATGCTCATCACACGAACACGTATCCACAGGCTCACACCCTCACACACTCATTCCTGTGCCATCATGCTCACACACCCACTCACACACACCACAGGGTACACACACTTCCTCACACACAGGCTAAGCACAGGGGCGGGTGTCTAGAGCTGAGGCAGGACCTTGTCCATTGTTGTTTCCCAGAGCACCGAGGAAGGAGGCACTGCCCCTCCTGCCCTTGGAGACCAGGGAGGTAGAGGACTGGCCAGGAGGCTTTCCTACCCCAGCAGGGCAGGGAGGTGCCCCCCGGGCAGGCCGGCCAGGCCACCGCCGCAGACATCTCCGGAGCTGCCCTTTCTTCCCTTGCCTCCTCTGCTGTCCCTGGAGTGCCCCTGGGGCTCACATCAAGGGGTGGACACAGCTTTCACGTGTCCACAGTCTGGTTGGGGCTGGTGGGACTGCTGGGGAGGGAGAGAGAGGATAGGAAGGGGAAACCCTGATTTCTCGGGAGATCAGACAAAGCGTGCAAATGAAAGAACTCCAACTCACTGGTCTTTTCCAGAAGATGATTGTCTTCTCACCACAAGGACAGAGGGTCTGGGGGTCCCACAGCTCCACTGTGGTCAGTGCAGCCCACGCCCCTGACCGGGAGCCAGGTGGAATGTTTTCCAGCCTGATTAGCCAGACACCCTGCCGTTTTGCGTGCAGATGGCTCCAAGCTTCTCAACCAGCCCCAGGAAACCTACCCGCCCGCCCTCCTAGCGCCTCCCGAGAAGTTCCCATAAACATTGCCGCACCCATGGTATGCGGGGAGCTTTTATCGCAAGCTAACAGGTGGAGCAGGCCATTTTTGCTAATGTTTTGTGCAAATGGCAACATTCAGTAAAATTACAATAACTTAGTTTTACATATTTTTTTCAATGAAACTTTTTGTGATTTACTATAAAATGTATATGAATTATTTTTCTTAAATTTTAAACAGACAAATACTGGAAAACTCACTGGAAATTGAAATAAAAGTAATAAAATATGTAAAAATTCTGATTTATTGAAAATATTTTGAAAAAAGTATGTAAAATGTGTAAAAAAAGAAAGAATGAAGTTTCCTTTCTTAAACTTCATTGTAAAAAAAGAAGAATGAAGTTTTAGTAGTGTTTTTTGTTGTGTTAATCGTATTTTAAAAAGAAAGAATGAAGTTTTAGTAGTGTTTTTTTTGTGATAATCGTTAAAACATACATACATAATTCATTGTCTGTGTTAAAGAGACCCAAATTTTGTCCTTTGGAATTCGTATATCTGCATGTTAGCATCCCTTTAGAGCAATAAAAAAGTATAAAAATAAATGTATTTATACGTTACCCGTATTCTACCGCTAGTCTACAAAACGCGTATTTATACGTGTCCCGCGCTCCACCACCAGTCAACGTAAAACGTATAAGTACGTTTCCCGAATACAATGTGTTCATAGCCTTTGTCACACCTGGGTGTCCGAGTCCTGGCCTCCATCTCTGGACCCCTGCTCCAGGCCATTCGTCCACCCTGGGGCTGGGCCTCCTTCCTGGAAGGCCCTCCAACCCAGGCCTCACTCTGCACGGGCCCAGCAGCCTTGGCCCTACAAACAGGACCTCTGTATCTTAAATGGTCCCTGGATGCTCGCAGGGCTGAAGTCCTAGCCTGGACTCCCCGACCTCTGACCCTGCACATTTCCTGGGCCCCCCATTGTCCCTGTCTGCCTGTGATCTTGTCAAGAGCCGCCCCGGAGGCTGGAGGGGAGGCTTCTGCTCAGCAGGCTCACTTGACCCTCAGATTCAGCCCTCCACTCACAGAACCCCCTGCGGTCCTTGGTTTCCCGCATCCTTTTCACATATCCTAGATAAAGAATCCTCTGCTGGATTCCAGGCCCGAGCTCCCAGCCTGCTCCGTGACCGCCTCACAGAACTCAGGAGTGCACAGATCCAGCCCGAGCCCTCTCATGAGAGCGCGGACATGAGAGGACCGGTGACAGCTCAGAGCAAGGGCCTTCCCCGACCCCTGGAGGCAAAGGAAAGAGCCTCTTTTCTGCCGGGAGGGGCAAGGGCAGGCCAGTTGCTTCTGACCAGGGAAGCCAGGAAAATGGGGGATTCCAGGGTCTCTCATATCGGCCAGTGACTTTACAGCTCGGTTTGGCTCCGTGACCACACCTGGCAGAAGGTCCTGAGGAAGCCTGGGCTTCCTCCTCTGTGCTTCCCACAGCTGCAGCTTCAAAACTGAAGTCCCTGAGCCTGGGCCCAGCCCCTACTGTTAACACATGGTTCTCTTCCTTTAAACTTATTAGCGGCACCCCAGAGCCTCCCTACACCCCTCCCCCCTTACCCTCACTCCCGGGCCTGGCTGTCTGGGCCCTGAGTTAATGAGACCCTGCATTGCTCAAGCTCTCTTTGATCTGGGTTTTAACAAGCTCCCAATTGGGTGGGCCAGGAGAGTCCGCTCCTTCCCAAGGTGGGTGCTGCTAGTAAGCAGGGGGTTGCAGGGAGCTTTGGTCTCTCTGTTTGTCGTGGGGATCCAGAATACTTTGGGAGTTGGCACTGGGTCCCGTCAAGGTGAAGAAGCTGGGCCTATCCCCACTACACCAGGCAGTGCTACTTGTTTGTTCGTTCATTCTTTCATTCAACCAACACGTATCTATTAAGTACTTACTTAAGGAGGCAGGAGCCCAGTGTGGGGGTCCGGGAGCAGAGGTCAAATTCAATAGAAGCATGGTCTGGGACAGGCAAGGAGAGTGAAGTGGGGTCTGCCACACCCCTGGAAAACGTCAAATGCTTTAGTTTCCTGACTGTAAACTCCTGAAACCTACAAGGAGGGCACCATATATATGTGTGTGTATATATTTTTAAGTTTCTAGAGCCTGGCACTAAGTCTAATACGTAAGGTTTCCTTAATGAAGCATTAGTGGCTGAAGGAATGAATGCCTGAATAAATGAGTGCATTGCGGGCCTGGACCCCTGGCCCATTGTCCTCTGGAAAGGGGGCCTCCAGCACTGGGAGAGCAGGAGGAGGAAGGCAGACTCCCAAGAGCGACTGGGAAGTGCATTCCTGCCCCCCCAGCCCCCCTGCTTTTTAATGACTGCAATTACAGAACTGGGAGGAAGGCTGGTTGCTGGGACGCTGCCGGCAAAAGCGATTGTTCGTAGCCACTAGAGAGAGAAGAGGCCGTGGAGGCCTCGGTGTTTGTTTGGAAAGCGAGTGGATGGTAGATGGGAATGGCAGCGGCCTAGGGGTCACTCTGATCCGCAAGCCTCTGCAAAACCTCCCAGAGGAATGATGTTTGGTTCTGGTCCCTCCCATCCTTCTGGAAGCTCCAGGAACAAATCTACAGCATCAGCGTGGGTGTGCGCACGCGTCTGTGTGTGTGTGTGTGTGTGTGTGTGAGAGAGAGAGAGAATCTATCAACAATTACAGAGCTCAGTTCAGTTCCATTGAACCAAATTGGAGCAAACTTTCACCAAGGGCCTCCTTGGAATAAATATATAAAATGTGAACCCCTGCTCAGAGTCTAGTGGGGTGGGCAGACAAGAAACCAGAGTGTTAAATGCAGGGGGAACACGCGAGCACGGGGTGGTCCAGTGCTCACGGAATCTGATCCAGCACAACAGATCTACTGTGAAGTGGAAAGCTCTGTGGGGATAAAATGTGACATCCTATTCCCAGTCCCAGGCACAGCCCCTCACGCTGTGCATGAGAGACCGAGCAGGGGCTGGTGACCCTGGCTGACTTCAGGAACCAAGAAACCAGGGGGTGGAAAAATCAGGATAAGAAACCAGAACAACTGGCCCCAAAATAAATGGAGTCAACTCAGGGACTCTAAGATAAGTCTACGCTGTCATTTCAGAGCGATCCAGGAAGATAGGGTGGCGTCTGTCGACCGCAGACAGGTGGGTGAGGCAGGCAAAGGAGCAAGTACAGAAGGAAGGTTTTTGGAAATTAAAACTGTGATTGCTAAAACAAAATATTTAGTACAAGGGCTACAAGAAAAAGATGAAACAGTCTTGCAGAATATAAGCCAAAAAAGAAAGAGAGAGACACAATCAATCTAAGAAGCCCAATATTCAAGAGGGAAAATCAGGAGAAATTATTAAAGAAATAAGAGAAGACAGTGTCCCAAATCTGAAGATTCTAATCTTCCAGATTGAAAGGGCCCACCAGGTGCCACACGGGAGGAATGAGGATGAAAAGGAGCCACCATCAGTATACACAAATTACCTGAAGCTTTTACACAAAAAGGAAAATTTTGACCACAGACCTTCAGCAGCTCCTACCTGCTGGATTTTTAGCGGCAGGCAGGGCCCTGAGCCACTCCAGCCCAGGTTGTTTGATACGGCAGGGGCAGGCTTGAGTGGCCATTCTCTGCCCCCTGGCTTGCTTACTGTAAGGGCAATAAAAGCAAATAGGCTAGAGCCTATGTACAAATATGTAAATAAATGTATATTTATATTCCTATGGCCTCCGCCCCCTGCAACTGTCCCCTCATGGGAAGTAACTTCATATTTCATCTGACCTTTCTCTGAGAGGCTTAAAAGCATGGTCTCTGGAGCCACCCAGTCTGAGTCCGAATACTCTCCCTGCCTTTTACTAGCTTGGGCAAGTTACTTAACTTTTCTGTGCCTCAGTTTTCTCATCTATAAAATGGGAATGAAAATACAACCTCCCTTGGAGGGCCGCTGTGAGGATTCAGCCACTAATGTGTCCAAAGTGTGTATAATAGCACCTTTAGTAAGAACAAACGCTAGAGGGGTGCCTGCTACTACTTATTTAAAGACATAAAGGTAACCAGTAGAAGAATTCAAGGTATCATCAAAATAACCAGGTGTGCCCTGGCCGGTGTGGCTGAGTTGGTTGGAGCGTTGTCCCATAACTTGAAAGATCATGGGTTCAATTCCTGGTCTAGGCACATGCCTGGGCTGTGGATTTGGTCCCCCGACAGGGTGCGTATGAGAGGGAACCGATCGATGTTTCTCTCTCTCTCTCTCTCTCTCCCCCTCACCCCTTATTCTCTCTCTCTAAAACTGATTTTAAAAAATATCCTTGGGTGAGGATTAAAAAAATAACAAAGCATGTGTTGGGGAAGGGGAGGCAGGGAGTGAAATGTGCCCGAGATGAGCTTGGTTCCTGTCTCCCAGGCCAGGGCATCGGTGGACACTGGGGATGGGAGGCCAATCCGTGCCAGTCTAAGCTACCTTTTGGAATGATGGGAGGGACCAGGAAGGGGCCATCAGAACTAAAACCAGACATTGTCACAGACAGTTCCCTCTGGGGACTGAAGGGGACGAGGAGGTTTCTCATCTCCAGCCCTCTCTGTGCTGTTTCATTTTCCCCATACAGATACATGATTTGTCTACCATCAAAACAAGTGGTCTGGTAGTTTCAAATGAGTCGCTAGGGCCAGAGGTGTGCCGAGCAGCCGCGGAGCCAGGTGCACGTCTCCTGCGCAGAGGTGGGAGTATTCACGCCTTGGCAGTCAGCAAACGCTGCAAGCCAGAGCCTTGCACTCAGACACAATGGTCTATCAGCACACCCCTGGATAAGCCAGTTATCTCTGTGGTGACTCTGCACACCTCCTGCTGAAAACTCTAATAGTCACAAGCATGTGAGTCCTTCCTTCAGTCTGTGTTCATCCTGAGACTCAGGGGCAGTAAAAGGTTACGCTTCTGCTCATCAGGGCATCTCTGGTCTGCCTGAGTCCCTGAGGATCCTGGCGCTCCGGTCCAGCCAAGGTGTGTCCTAGTGACAGTCCCCTCCTGACATGGTAACGGAGATGTGAACCCTGGGTGCCACTTACTCCCTTATCCAAAATCCATGTGTTGTGTACCTACTACATGCCAGGCCTGGGCCAGGGAGCCCTAGTCCCAGAACAAGCCCCTGGGGACCGCCGCCTGCCTAGTCAGTGGAGTAAAGACCCGAGAAACTTGGCAGCAACTGGTGACTTAAGCCCTTTAGATGAGCAGTTCTCAGACTCCAGGGAGCATGAGACTCACCAGGTGGCTGGGTCTGGCGTTTCTGATTCAGTGGCAGTCACGGAAGGACCGGAGAATTTGTATTTCGATCGGGCTCCCAAGTGCAGGGATGCTGCTGCCGCTGCTGCTGCTGGTTTGGAGACCACACTTCAGAAATTACTGCTCTAGAGCCCGGCTGGCGTAGCTCAGTGGATTGAGCACGGGCTGGGAACCAAAAGGTCCCGGTTCGATTCCCAGTCGGGGCACATGCCTGGGTTGCGGGCCAGGTCCCCAGTGAGGTCCCCAGTGAGGGCCATGTGAGAGGCAACCATACATTGCTCTTTCTCCCTCCCTTCTCTCTCTGAAAATAAATAAATTTAAAAAAAAATGCTCTAGAGATTCCAAACCGGGCATTGATTCTCCAGGGCAGAATTAGGCATCTCCACCCTTGAGATACGTGACCTAATTAAAGTCTCCAGCTCAGGCACGGCCCTGAGCCAGCAGAAGGGCTGGCTGGGACCAGTCCCGCGGTGTGTCTGCAAACACACTTGCGGAGATGCACACGTATTTGCATTTCAGACTTCCGCGGCGCAGACCGCCCTCCACCTCTTCTGCGTGGGGTTAACTTTGTGAGCTCTGCTGTCCTGAAGCCCCGGCCTCGGACCTGGCGCGACCGCGACCACTTGCCAGCTGTCAGACTCCAGGCAGACTACCCGCACCCTCTGAGCTGTCATCTCTTCAACCGCCGCTCAGGGCTAATGTGAGTGTGCACATCACAGGGCTGTCCCAGGGCACACGCTCTGCGGAATGGTGCTTCAGATGTGCATGGTGCACAGACCGTGCCGAACGCTTGTGGCCGTGCTTGGCCTTGACAGAAATAAAAGTACTCTCGTCATCAATTTGTGTTTCTAAGTATTTGCGTTAGAGGCAGTTTGGACTGGGCAGTGGGGGGTGCTGGTTTTTAGGGTGCACTCTATGTCCCTTATCAGACCAGCAGTTGGGGTCTGGGACAGTCACGTTTCTCCTCTACCTCCGGCCAGGGCTCTGCTCCCAGGGACTTTTTCATTCGGGCGCAGACAGAATGGCAGCGAGAACTCTAAGAACCACGTTTTCCAACCCCATGCTGCACAGGAGTTAAGAATTCCAGAGGGGCCTCTGGCTCAGAAATCTCTTCCTGAAATAGCTGTTTAAAAAAAAAAGAGAGAGGACAGGAGAAATTTAGTTTGTATGTGTTTATAAATGCGTGTTCTATTCTCTAGTCCCACGCATTACGCAGGCTGTCGAAGAGCTTTCTAAAGGTGAAGGCTGGAAATTCCACGTGGCCAAGGACGATGACTGTTCCATGTGCCACTGTGTCCCCAGTGCCGCGTGCAATGTCTGGCACACGACTGCCACCCAGTAAATGGAGGCTGAGCAGCTTGAATGAACACTGACCCAAGGGAGGGGCTGGATGCAGGAGCTTGGGGAAGAGAAAAAGAATAGTGAGTACTTGAAACTAGATTTCTCCAGGCGGTGATGAGGTGATTCTGGAAGAAGGGGCTGGCGTGGCAGCTGAGAACAGTGGCCTGTGTGTTGGCGTTTGCCAACAGGTGGCCGGTGACCCTACGTCTGGACCTACCCAGTGAAATCCGTCACGGTTGCTGACAGCCCAAGATTCTGTGACACTTAACGGGCCTGATGCCCCCTCCTTCCCACAACCGCTGCTTCGGTCTTTGCTCCGGCTGGTTCCCAGACCTGGGGTTGCCACGCTCAGCAAGTCAAAATTCAGGATGGTCAGTTAAGTTTAAATTTCGGATGAGCAGCAAACACCCTTCTAGTATAAGCATGTCTCAGCAATACCGGGGACATGTACTAAAATCGTGTTACTGTCCATCCGGTTTAAATTCGACGGGATGTTCTGTGTTTTACCCGGCAACTCTGCCGGAGCCCAGACTGCCCTCTTCTGCTTGTCCACGTGGCAAACTTATCCTTCAAGGCCCCGTCCAGATGTCTTCCAAAAGCTTCTCTGATGGCCCCCTCCATCCCAGGCAGATTCCATTGTTCTAGCCACGTGGTCCCATCTCACACCAGACCATCAGGGACAGATCGGCCATCTCCCCCCTCTGGCCCTGCTGTATCCCCGGCTGGTGGGTCAGTCTGCCACCCAACTCCCCCAGCACCAGGGCGTGCCCAGAGCGGAGAAGGACGAGTGTTGAGAAGGGGGAGGGAAAAGTCAGAAACACAGACGGGGGGCGCAGGAAAGAACAAGCGCCTGACAGTGGACGTGCCACGGCTCTGATGGGCCTGCAGCACGACTCTGTGCCCTGGACTGATCCTTTGTAGATTCTCTGAAAAAGAGGAGATGGTTTGCTGGAAACCAGCAGCGACTTCTCTCCTAGCGACACAGACCATTATCCAAGGTTCTCCCCACAGGCCTTCTCCACCCTACTGATGATCCGAATCCCCTGTGTGACCTGATGGAACAGAAATGCACCTGGAAAGGAGGGCCAAGGACAGAGATCGCAAACGATTTTGTTAGAAGAGAATCTGGGCCAATTGCGGAGCACCCAAAGGGCGGAGCAACAGGCTGCCCCCATCTTCACATCTCAGAATCCTGGTTGGGGTCACGTGGCCCCTGGACTGCCTGTGGCTGCCTTTCCCAGGGATTCCTGGGACGCGCGCCTGCAGACAGACAGGGCTGCAGGCGCCCTCCCCACCCTGCCTCTCTCATGAGTCATCACCTCTAGAAGGAGAACAAGGCAACTGGTATCTTTACTTGGGGCCCTCGGGTGGGGAGGCTGCCGCCTTATCTCCACAGCCCTGATGGAGGGAAGAACCTGCAGCCAGACTTCCCAGCAAGTAGCAGCCCTGGACAGCAGCCCTCAGGGCCTGGCCAGCTCCCCTGAGATTGTCTTTCTTGGGCGCCCTGGCAGATATAGGAGCCTGAGCGGTCTCCAGAAAGGAGTCGGAGTCAGAGAACTGACCCCATGGCTCCCTGCACGTCCAGGCCCCCTGTACCTTCACCACGCTGTGCTGCACTAACTCAGGCTCCGTGGCTGTGGCTCCGCAAACACCCCACTGAGCCTGAGAATCCAGAGCAAAGCCCATCCAGAGCAGTGACCTCAGCTCTGGGGCTCCAAGCACAGGGCTTGCTGAGTCTAAGACCCAGTGGAAATGCAGCTAAATGTGGCCCTTCCAGAGGCACCCAGCAGTGGGGAGGGAGACAAATGATCCCGCTGGCCCAGAGCCAGAGAAGTCCCATAAACACCGGTGGGGATGGGGACGGGGCACGGCCGGCTGGGCTGGAGCCAGGGAGAAGACAGAAGGGAGGGAGGTGAGATGGGATGACTCCATGATGTAATTGCGTGCCCAATCTGCCCAGCTGTGCCAAGGGCGTGAGGCTTTGCTTTGAAAGCTGCTATAATTATATCTCAAATGGAAATAATTATAATAATAATTTTCTTCTACATGTTGCCACTAGAGCAGGGCTGTTGAAAGGGTGGGAAGAGAGAAAGCAGCACCCTTTCCCCCTCCGGCCTCTCACGCCCCCAGATAGTCATCCCCGGGCCCGGTCAGGCCCAGCTTTTTCACATAGGTCCCCGCACTGCGACAGAGGAGAGTCCGGTGGGGAGAGAGGGAGTTCCCTGACTGTGGGCTGCCAACACTCACTGTCAGGAGCAAGGGGAGGGAAGGCTGGGACCTCAGCCCCATCAATAGAGGGAACTGTGAGCCTCGAGCTCTCCACACTCTGTCCTGGTCTTTTCTCCGACCCGGGCCTGGCTGGGCTCATGGCTGCAGCCTGTGGCTCCAAGTCGGAGCAGCAGGAACTACTGCACATGCGCCTGGAGACTTCTGCTGCCCCCAGGACAGCCTCATGCCCCCCTCACCCATGACCGTTGGCAGCTGCCAAGAAGAGAAGCAGAGGGAGCTAGGGAGAGAAGGAGACAGAGGGAGGGTGGTCAGACCTTGTCCTAATGCATTAGTGACCGTCCTTACTCCTGGGCTGGGGCAGGGGACAGCAGGGGAGCCAGGACCTGGCTTGGTGCCACTCATAAGATCGGGCGACTCACACTTGTAAAATGAAAGTCAGTGTCAAGCCCTTGACGCTCAACCCAATTCCCATGGCCCAGGCTCCTTGTAACTGGAATGTCCCCACTGGGGAAGGAACAGGATGGATGAATAGGAGGGGGTGATGCCTGAGCCTTGGGTCTGGGATGACAACCATGAGGACAGCTCCCATGCCCCAGCCAGAAACCAGTGCCTGCGCTGAGCCCCTCCCTCTGTGGTCGCAGTCACTTTCCAACCTATGACATCAATGCTAGTATTAGACCCACTTTAAAGAAAACGATGATGAGGCGGAGGGCAGGAAGCAAGGGGCCCAAGGTCCCACAGCCAGCAGCGAACCAACCAAGAGCAGACTGGCTCTGAGTCACCCAGAGGGCCTTGTCCCTTGTGGTGATAGCAGCCCTGACCAAGAGGTTCTGTGGTTCCAGATGCTGTTTGACTCCTGGGCCCTCAAGGCAGCAGATTCATTGTCCTGCACTTGGACGATGGCCCCAGGGGTAGGGGTAGGGGAAGAGGAGAGGGACGCCAGCGGCCAGAGGTAGAATCCATGTTACCCCTTTCATGCTCTGTGATTCTCGGAAATTACCTAAACCTCAGAGCTTCACTTTCCTCACTTGTCAAACTAGCGTGACGTGCCTTGGCGACATGAAAGCACTGGAGCTAGTGTGTATAACCTCGCACCTGGTACAGGCTTGCGATGTAAGGCTTCAGCAAGGCATTCTACTGCTCAGCCTCAACATTGCGTTTGAAAGTGAGAAGAATGGTTTCCAACGGCCTTCATTGCTTCTCCCTCTTTGGGCTCATCCTCTCCCCCGTTCTTCCCCCAGGCTGTGGAGATGGAGAAGATAGCCGAGTGAAGACCCCTGAGCTTCCTCTGCCGTGCTCGTTGGTGATTCCTGACCTCAGCCTTGAGAGGCATGCCCAATGGTGGCTTCCGGGCCTTCGGCAGGAAGAGGGCAGGACCAGCTTCTAACTGTGTGTTATGGGAGGAAGCAGCATGGCCCAGGCCCTGGAAACCACCCAGTACCTAAGAGCTGGGTAATGGACCCCAAGACCATTTCAGGGGGAAAGCAGGAAGGGAGGTTGCTGTGAGGCCCTGCCATGGGGACAAACAGTGGTGCCCAACGTAAGCCCCCAAGACCACCCCTGTCCCAAAGTCCAGTCACCCCCCACCCCAGGGTCCCAGTAGGGCCGTCGCCAGGCCATGCATCCAAGCCCCATACACTGTTTTTTAATTTTATT